>JARHVA010001621.1:0-167500 GCA_037957365.1 Torreya grandis
CTAATTTAATGAGTGTCACTAATAGTTAGAATCAAAGTAATATGATTGAGTAGTGTGTGCAAAATTGATAGATCTTAGAGATTTTAAAACTACACAAAAAATTTGGCCAAAGTAATGTTTATGGTTTAGACATTATCATTTCATTAGTTTGCTTTAGTTTGTATGTTTTTCATGATATCATGTTAGAACATATTTCTTTATGGTATGCTTCATGTGATAATTATCTTATACAACATGGGTTTCTAGTTGACTTTCTTAATTTTTACATTATCACTATCTTTCCATCTGTGAAGGGAGGGTTATTCCCTTATTGTAAAATTGTGCAGGGGATTGATGGTCTTTGGTTGGTGTGTAAAATTGCTTAGATGATACTATCCCTCCCCATTCTAGTATTCAACTGATATATGCTTCACTTAGATTATTTTTGGTTATAAATGAGTTAATTTTGACTCGTATATTATGTAGAACATTATATTATTGTAATATGATTATTCAGATATGTATTATTATATAGTTGTACCTTATGATTTAAATTATAAAACAAAAATAGTTGGTTGTAACTTATTACACTTAATGAAATACTTAGTCAACAGTCACTAAATTATTATTATCATGGATAGTTATTTCTCTTTATATGTTATTTTTATGGAATCAAATCAACGTTCTTAAATATAATCACTAGCTAAATGAATTAGTACACTAATATTAAATTTGAATGATTAGTTATTTAAAATGATACATTTAGTTATGGATCATTATTGTAGTTTTAATTTATGAATTTTATTTTTAAAACAAAATTACCTAACTCTAGCTAACCTTGAGGTGTTGTTACATTATGGTATCAGAGATGAGGTTCAAACTCTTAGACTTAATGAGTCTACAAACATATTCTTATTCTTATTTATTTATAAATAATAATGTTTCATTAAATGCCAACTAGTGAGGTTACATTGAATCCTAATAATTTAAACCCTTCATTTGACCCAAATCATTTTTATACTAAACAAGCTACAAAGCTTGATCAGATTCTTGCAGCCATTAATGAGACTAGGGACAATATATCAACCCTTAAACATGAAGTTCATGGCCATGTTGAGGAGAAAACTCTGAATGAACCTAAAAAACATGTTGTTCATCAAGATGTTCCTCAAGATCCTAAGCAAAAGGAGGTACACCAACATGTAAGAGCACATGTTGTTAGTGAGCTTGCATGAGATATTAAGAAGGTTAATCCACCCAAGTTAGATGGAATTATTATGGGAGATGGATCTAAAGAATGGATAACTAAGATGGAAAAGTATTTAAAAATTTGTAATTACTCTAAGGTTACAATAGTAGTTTGGGGAGCTTACCAGTTGGTTGGTGAACCAATTATGTGGTAGGAAAACAAGAAACTAGAGATGAATTTTGTCTTTACCACCACCTTGTGGGAATCATTAATGACCTTGTTCAGATCGTGATGGTTACTTCAAATTTATTTTGATCAAAAACTAAATAATTTTTAGAATCCAAAGTAGGGAGACCTTTCATTAACTAAGTAATATAAGAAATTCACTAAGCTCCTAAATTATGTTCTGTAGTATCAAGCATATGAGAGGTTTTGCATTAAGAATTTCATTATGGGATTAAAACCTTAAATTGAGTGTGAAGTGGATGTGCATTGGGCCATATATTATGTATTAGGTCTTTGAAAAGGAAGTTAAGTAGGATTAAAATATGAAGTCACTTTCTCAAGTTAGAGATAAATTAAAGAAAAGTTTGGAGATCCAAAAATGAATTTCAAAAATAAGAATTAGAAGAGGAGTGGAAACCTAAAAACTAGTTCAAGAGTAAGAATGCTAAGTTTAGTAGTGATTTAAGGAATATGAAACTAAGTAATAATTTCAATGGAGGTTTTAGAGGGAATCAATAATATAAAAATAAAGGACCACCTAGAAGATACTTCATTTGTGGAGGTGATCATTATGCTAAAGAATGCACTCATGGTAAATCAGATGGTAATAATAAGAGTTTCGCTCCACAATAGGGACATTTCTAATAGAAGATTCATGTACTTGTTGACAATAATCAAGCTAAGTTTAAGGTTTATCTTATTAATATATTAAGTACTTTGTTTAGATAACCAATTTTAATTTTGATTGACACTAGAGATACTAAATGTTTTATTGCTTATAGTGTGCTTAGCAAGTTATCTAGGAAAGCTAGTGTTATGGAAAATGCATGGTCAGTTCAATATGGTAACAAATATAGGGTTAAATTAAAAAAATGTTTGGTTGAAGATATGATAAAAATACCAAAATTAATTATTGTATTGGATCTATTTTTATCTCCTTTGGGGTCATATGATGTGATCCTAGGAGTAAATTGGTTAGCTCAATATAAATCTAAGGTAGATTATCTACTTAAAGGGTTGAATGTCTGGATGATTTGGGAAATTAAACCAAAATTGAGGATCAATGAGGGAGCTCAAGCTAAGTTATATTTATGAAATCTATTTGAATAAATCTTAAAGGAAAGGGTTCAATCATTTATTGTAAAAATAAATGAGATGGAGGAGTTAAATGAGCCTTCTATTAAAGACTATCCTTTTCTCTACGATTTTTGAGATGTTTTCCCAAAGAATTATCAAGTTTACTTCCTAAGAGAGAATTTTATTTCTCAATTGACATCACTATAGGGTCTAAGCCATATTCTAAATCCCCCTACAGAATGATGACAATCAAATTAGTGGAGTTAAAGTCTCAACTTCAAGATTTATTATCTAAAGGGTTGATTCAACCAAGTGTGTCACTATGGGTTGCACCAGTGGTGTTAATTAATAATAAGTATGGAAATATTCACCTATGTATTTATTATAGTATTTTTAATAAGGTGATTACCAAAACTAGTTATCATTTTCCCTTTATAGATGATCTTTTTGATCAAATTCATGGAGTATCAGTTTTTTTCAAAGATTGATCTTTGAGTATGATATCATTAGTTGAGGATCAATGAGGAAGGCATGTGAACTAGTAATTTGACTCAAGAGAGGTGTTAGTATCTTGTTAGTGATAAAATGAAATCAAATTGAAAAACCAACACACTAGCTAGCATACATCTCTAGGCCTAATTACTAGGAAGAGCTTAGTGAGGGAAAGCCATTTGAGAACACAACTAAAAATGGAAAGAAATAAGAATTATGAACACAAAACACTAATTTCTTACCAGATCCTTCATTTATCCAAAAATCTCCTTCTTTGACTTGCTTGGCTTGTGCTTCAAGAGATGTTCTTCAATGGAGTGTGGCTACCTTCATCTCCCCTTGGTACCTTTGGCTTTGGCTTGGCTTGGCTTGGATTAATAATTTGGAATTATAAAAAACTATGCAATGATTTTTGAATTCATTTTGGAATTATAAGTTTGGCATAAAAGAGCTTAAAATTCAATAGGAAGGCCTCCTATTTATAGATTTTTGGAATGGTTTGAGGATCAACCATGACCATCCATCTCAAGATTGAAATGTGTGGCCATGAATAAATCCAAATATGAAATTCATTCTATAAATATCCCCATTAATATTTAGGATATATGGGTATTGAATATGCATGGAGGGTCTTGATGAGGCATGGGAGACCCATAATCTTGATATTTTATGTATTTATGGCTGATGGATGCCACCCCATATGATGATGTCACCTGATGATGCAGTTAATAGAAATCAATTTTAACTAAATATTTATTCAACAATTTCCATGGAAAATTAAATTAAAGCCCTAATTTGGTTTAATTAGCCTAAAACATGATTAGTCAACTTTAGTGCAAATTTTTGCTCTTAGTGAAAAATTAATCAAATTGGTTAAAATGTCTTATTATTGGTCCAAAATTTTACTGAATTAGAATTGGAAGTCAATGTTAGATGCATTGGATCCATTATCCCATTTAAGATGTTACCAAAACCAAATAACAAAGGAACATGTCTCGTGTAAAAGATTTGATAGAAAAGAGTAATCCAGGACACCTAGGTGTGAAATTGGAAATTTGACTCGAAATGATTTGATCAAAGTTAGCTAGCCCATAAATTACACTAACCCATTTAATGATACTCTAGCCAAAATCAGCACTTGAATATATCAATTTCAACCCATTTAATGCATTTTAGTGTTTTTAGGCCAAATTATGCACTTTAGGAGGAAATTGGTCAAAATCTTGATTGGAGGTCATTGGTGGCCATGTTTAGGTGTCTATGATTTTCCCCTATTTGGGAAGGAATTGCAAGCTATAAGAACAATAACATCTTCTCAAATAATGAAAAGGTCATGTATGCCTATAAATGCAACAATGATAAACTAACTATATGATACCCCCTCGAGGGAATGGTTGGCACAAGTAGGTCAGAAAATGGTCCCTTGATAAGAAGAAAAATGAGGGGACCAATAAAGGGAAGATGATGGGGGTGAAAACATAAAGATTTTGAAAAATTAGTCAAAATCACTGAGAATACAAGTGGGATGGTGTATAATGGTTTTTTTGTGGGAAATTATAAGCATTATACCTTGATAGTGGCAACATGGTATGATAACACAATGATTTGCCCAAAGGCAGTTATAATCATTGAGAATATACAGCTACCCTAGTTAGGATAGACAAACAAGCTAATAACATGCCCCTGTATATGTATAAAAATTAAAGTGGTGAAAACATAATGATTTTCCCAAAGGAAGTTATAATCATTGAGAAATGCAAGTGGGATGGTGTACAATGATTTTCCCATAGGAAGTTATAATTATTGGACCCTAATTATGGAAAACATGATAAACTTGGTCAAGGATGATGATAACTTAACACAAAGGGTAATGATGAATTGGAATAACCTACTAGTAGGGAGATGCTCATCCGAACTAATAAAGGCTGAAATTCTTTCATGGTTAATTACTTTATTTGGGATATGATTGGGATTGAATCAAGATGTTAGTGCTAAGAGATGTTGATGCCACAATTTATGAATAGAATTCTTGAAGCTGAGGTTTGTTATAGCACATGTTGGTAAGCATCATGGTATAACATCATGAGGACTAGGCCAAAATATGCATGAAGACTAACTCCCATAATCCAATACTTAATATAAAATAATGCATCAATGATAGAAACCATGATGAAAATGTAAACATATGAATATAGATGGATTCAAGTATAAGTGTGGGTAAGGAATCACCCAATGAACACACATAAACTAAATCAAGGCAACAGTGTTGAAATTAAATAAATAGGCAGACAAATAAACAAAAAAATAGAGATAAATAAACAAATAATGCAATAAAAACCATACAAACATTGCCCTTAGAAAATAGGTGACAAATTAACAAACAAATAAAAAGAGGGAATGAAAGAAAAGTAAGGGGGTGGTTGAGCTATCTCTATATGCACTAGGCAAGTGGATGTTGCATGCATAGTTCCATGGATGTAATATCCAATAAAAAAACTTTAGGCCAAATGTAGTTCTCCTAGGGAATGGGAAGAATATGATAACTAATGAAAACAAATAAAATGGATGTGATAGAAGAATAGGAATGGTCTTAGAAAATTGTCAAGTGCATGAGAGTCAAAGGCCAAAAAGAATGTGGAAACTAATAAATAAGTTATTTGCTTGCAACTTAGTAAGGGTTCCCAAAATCCTTAAGGGAAAGAATTGGTCAATGTTTTTGTTTTTTTCTAATGATTTTACAAATGTTTTTAGAATTTTTGAAGTATCTCAACATAATCAAGAATGACGAGACACTAAATGGTTCAAGCTCATAAAATGACAACAGTGTTTAAACCTAGGTTGCTCATAAAATGATGAGAGTGTGCAAACTTAGGGTGCTCATAAAATGGTGAGAGAATTTAAACTTAGGTTGCTCAAAAAATGGCAAGAACATGGTGGAAGGGGTGACTAAGCTAAACTCAACAAGTATCAAGTTCTACCTATATAGTCCCAAAGTAGTACCTTAAGTCATTGTAGTTCTATCCTTATAGCAGAGGAACTAGACTAACCTAGTCATCAATTCAAACAAAATAAGCACAATTCGTAAAAAAGCATAAGTGACAAGTTGGTATGTGAAGTCTCGATAAACAAATGTTGCCCCTAATTTGCCCATAGGCAGTTATAACTAGGACAAAATAACATGGATCAATGTTACTAATTTTCCCAAAGGTGATTATAATTAGTATCAAGATCGATGGTAAGAAAGGAATAACAAATGAAGGATGCAACTGCCAAGACTTTTATCATACTATGCTAAAATATGATCTCTATCTAAAGTACTTAAAACAATTGATGAAACTGATCAAATTTCTCAATGATAAAAATGCATAATGAATGGCAAAAACCAAGGTCAAATGGGCTAGAATTTAGAACACATTTGGTCAATAGATCAAAAATGTAAAGCAGGTATGGCTAAGAGGATGCATAAAAATGATATTTGTACAAAGAAAAATAGTGATAAAATGGCACCACTAAAATGGTCCTTACAAATAATACACCTTAACGCTCAAGCATAGTACCACTTGAGGTGAATAATATTCATCAGCTCAAAAAGTTCATATTCATCTAGTGTGACAAGCCTATATGATCCTGATCCATAATATGCAGTAATGATAAAAGGTCTTATCTAGTTTGGTTTGAATTTACCTTTATCTTCTCATCCATGGTATTCTTCTGGTTTTCTTTAAGAACAAGATCACCAAGTTTAAATGTTCTATGCTTGACACAAATATTGTAGTGGCCTTTGAGTCAGTTTTGATATGCTTGAAGGTTATTGAGTGTAGCTATGCATTTTTAATCAAGTAAGTCTAGCTCTTACATGCAAGCTACTCGATAGTCCTGATAATCTAGGACATGCTTGAAATATATGCACAGTGAAGGTAATTTGACCTCAATGGGAAAATTGGTTTCATTACCATAAACAAGTGAGTATGGAGTGGCTCTTATAGGAGTATGATGATTGGTATGATATTCCCAAAGGGTAGGGAAAATTTGTAGGTGCCCAATCATGACTGACATCATTGACAATCTTTTTAAGAATATTGATAATGATTTTATTTGATGCTTCAGCATGCCCATTACCTTGAGGGTAATATGCTATAGAATTTTTTTATGTGATGTTATATTCAGTACATAACTTGTCAACATCCTTGTTCTTGAATGATCCTCCATTATTAGATATAATGTTAGAGGGGATACCATAGTATCAAATGAGATGGTTGAACATGAACTTGGAAATTTGATTTCTAGTCACATAAGTGAGGGGTTTAACTTCAACCCACATAGTGAAATACTTAGTAGTGGTAAGGATATGTTTGTGTCTATCAGATGAAGTGGGGTTGATTTTCCCAATGAAGTTGATTCCCCATGTAGTAAATGGCCATGCTGTCAACATTGATTTCAGAGTTTATGCTGGGGAATGAATTAGATTAGCATGTTGTTGACATTTGTCACACTTTTCTACATATGCAAATACATTTGCATCCATCATGGTTCAATAATAACTAGTACACAAGAGATTTTTGGATAGAATGGCCTTGCTAGAGTGGGATCCGCATATCCCTTCATGAACTTCCCATAGCACTAGTGTAGATTTTATCAAAGTTAAATAATAAAGCAACCTTCTATCAAAACTATGGTGGTAAAAGGTTGATCCAAGTAGAGTATAATGAGTGGAGTGATGGATAAAGGCTTTAGTTTGTTTTTGGGATAGGTTAGGTGGTATAACTTAGTCATGAAGATAGTTATAAAGTTTTGAATACTAGATAGAATTAGGACCACTAATATCATAAATCATTGCCATAGTTAAAGGTTCATGAGCTGGTGTGACCAAATTCTTGACAAAAAACTGATACTCTATAGCTTTATCTATTTGTTGAATCAGAGAGCCAATAGTAGTCATGGAATTTAAATTTATATTACTTGCCCTTGGTATATGCTCAAAATGAACATCGGTAATTTGTTACTTTAGAGTGTTGACCATAGCTTTATATGAAACTAAGTTATCATCTTTGGTCTAAAAATGGTCTATAATCTGATTGATGATTAATTGAGAATCACCATAAACCTTTAGATGAAATATATTCTATTGCATCATTTTGTGAAGCCCTACAATAAATGATTCATATTTATTCAAGTTATTACTACAAGGAAAGCTGATCTTAGATGACTTAGGGATTAGATCCCCCTATGGTGTAATAAATAAGAGGCCTACCCCCAATCCATGTGTTGTGAATGATCCATAAAAATACATCTTCCTGTATTTATCCTCAAGAGGTGTGTCAATGATGGTCCTTATGGATTCATCAAGAAATTGAAATATGAGTGGCTTTATGTCTGTAAGAGGTGCTTCGGCAAGTTGATCTACAAGGACCTATCCTTTGATTACCTTCTAATTGACATACTCTATGTCAAACTCACTAAAAAGCATGATCAATTTTTCCATTCTACCTTGTAAAGTTGTTTTAGATAGTAGATAATTAAGTGGATATACTTTTGAAATGACCATGGTCTTATTTTTCAACATGTAATGGTGTAGTTTTTGAGCTATGAAGACCATGGCAAGGCAAGCATTTTCAATGGGCACATAGTTGTGTTCATATGTGACCAAGGTATGGCTTAAGTAGTATACTACATGCCCTTTTCCATTTTTATCATTTTGAGCTAAAAGTTCCCTCAAGACATTGTCAGTAGCTGATAGATACAAAAAGAACAACCTTTCTGACATAGGAGGTAACAAAATAGGTGGATTACCTATATAGTCCTTGAGTTGTTGAAAAGATATTTAGTAGTGGTCATCCCAGTGAAATGAAACTCCCTTCTTTAGAAGATGTGTAAATATATGATACTTGTCTGATAATTAAGAGATGAAGTATTGGATTGACTGGATCTTGCCCTAAAAATGTGAAGTTGCTTCAAATTGGTTAGTGGTGGCATCTCAATTATAGCATGGACTTTGGCCAGATCAACTTCGATGCCCCTATGAGACACAATGAATCCAAGTAAATTTCTTGAGGTTACTCCAAACACACATTTCTTTGAATTAAATCTATCTTTGTACTTGCATAGTCTTTCAATTATTCTATGTAACACTCTTGGATGGTTGGCTCTAGTTTTTGATTTGCCTAGTATGTCATCAATGTAGTCTTTAATAATATCATACATTATATCATGGAATATGATGGTCATGGCCCTTTGATATGTAGCTCCACCATTCTTATGACCAAATGGAATTACTTGATAATAAAATGTTCCCCATGGAGTGGTGAATGTTATTTTATTTTGGTCTTTTAGTGTTATGCTGATCTGGTTGTATCCTAAAAATCCATCCATCAGTGAAATCATTTCATAACCCATTATGGAGACGATGATCATGTCAATATTAGGCAATGAAAGTTTATCTTTTGGGCAAGATTTGTTTGTCTCAGAAATCAATACTGATTTTGATTCCTTCAATATTTTTGTTAATAAGTACAACATTAGATATCCATTTTGAGTAGTCAATGGATTAAATACATCCTACTTTTAATAGTTTTTCTAACTCTTTCTTTACCAAAACAACAATGGAAGGTTTCATCTTATGTATCTTTTGTTTCACTAGTTTAGCATTAGGATTGACCATAAGATGGTGTAGAACCAAGGCAGGGTCCAAACCTATCATGTCAAAATAAGCCCATGCAAAGATATCTACAAATTTTCTCAATAGAGATATAAATACTTCACATTCCTCTTCAGTGAGGGATGCACCTAATTTTATCCATTTTGAGTCCAATGGAGTCTTAATGTTTACCTCTATTGTATCTTCAACTACAAGGGTTAAACCATCTTCTATGATAGTATGCAAAGACTTGAACTATTGGTCTATATTAGGGTCCTCTGTTAGGACTTGATCTTTAACTTTTCCTAGGCATGATGAATCTGAGTCCCCCAAAGGGATATTTGGCCATGTGACAAAAATAGTAAAAAATTCTTGAAGAATTTGATCAAATACTTATTTTTGTGTAAAACTAAACTCAGATCCATAGGTAAGTTCATTATTGGTGGTCTCCTAGTATAAATTTGAAGAAGAATGAACACCCCCATCTAATGGTGCCTGAAACAAGTTTTCACCACTAGACTAGCCTTTATCTTTACTTTTTCCCTCATCAAAAAGTGTGTTAAAAAGGTTTTCACTTAGGGACCTCAATGTTTTCTTTATTTATTTTTGGCTAAGGGTGTTCACTCACTCTCCAAAATAAGCTTTAGGATCTAATATAATTGAGAATCTTGATTTATGATCTCCCAATAGAACATTGTCTCTAAGGCCTAAAAATTCATAGAATGCCTCATCATTTTGAAACTCATCAATCAACAAATTGGATTCTTGTTGGTCCAAATCTATCAGTTGGGGATAGTATAATGGTAATGGGTTGTGATGAATGACTAGGGTAAGGGTACAAATGGCATTATTATCGAACATGTTAGTCTCAGCTAGGTCATCAAAGGTGAGGCTATGATCAAAATCTGCTTCACTATCAACGTCATCATCACTAGCCACCTATGATGGAACTCAAATAAGATATGTGGGGTCACCCCTAGGTGGTTTAAATTCAAGTCCATAATTCTTTTGTACTTAGTCATGAAAATTAGCTCAATGGTTCCTTGTTGATTCAATCTGAGGCCTCTTCCTTCATAATCTTGATGTTCCATGATCATATTGGGAATAGAATACTTGGTGCTCTTGTAAAAATCAGCCAATTTGTCATTGTATAACCATGATTTATCTCCTTCAAGAGGGTCTTGTTCTTGGCTAGATGCCAGTATGAATGTGACTAGTCCTAGATTATGAAGTTTATCTTTATCTTTTCATTACCAATGCATATGTGGGGTGACTTTAGGTCCTCTAAAGGTCTTGGGATCTTGAGGAAGATTGGAAATATGAAAGGTATCATGGGTCACATACTCCCCTGGGTCATTAACTAAAATAGTAAAATGATTAGAATTTTTAAGAGGTGGCATGTGGGAAAGGGATCTAAGGTATTATGATCTATGCAATTATCATTTAGAGAATCAATAACTATGGCCTTTCCTTTATCTTACTTGGAACTTGGATTCATTACATATTGGTAATTGTAGATTTGAAACTCAACCTCAATATGTTTACAATGCTCATATGGGTGTAAATCTCCTAGAATATTTACTTCCATCCTTGAGTGGGAGAACTTGATACATTAGTGCAGCATTGATGGGATTACATGAATCTCATGTAACTAAGGCCTACCTAGAAGCATATTAAATGAAAACTCAAGATAAATCACATGGCAAAGTGTATCATGGGACAAAGGCCCAATGATAAATGGTAAGCTAATGGTGCCTTGTGATTCTCTTTCTTGATTATCATCAGCTTTGATAGTTATCATTTTTCGCTAGAGATCTACCATTGTGTACCCAAGAATCTTGATGAGATTTAGAGACACTATGGTGAGGCATGATCCATTATATATAAGGACATGTTTAAATTTATGCCACTTTATATAAACTTCTATGTATAATGGATTATTATTGAGTAGACCAAGGGAAGACATATCACTTTGGTTGAATGTGACTTGTTGGGCTAGAGCTAGGTGTCCAACCAAAGATTGAAATTTATCAAGGGATATGTCACTAGCAATAGTGGATTGGGTTAAAAAATCATTCAAAATGTTCTTATGGATTATTGGCATTCACAAAAAAATTTAAAATAGAAATTTTTGTTGGTGTCTTCTATAATTATTCCATAATATCAAACTTCTTGTCTTGGTCAATGGTGAATGGTTTATTTCAAGGTTGAATGGTTGGTTAGATAACATGCAAAGTGGTCGATGGTTGTGGGTTTGGGATAGTAATCTTTGACCTCCAAGTTTTGATTGCATAATCAATATTAGATGTTGGATCATGATTACTAACAAATGATGGGAATGGTGTGGGACCAGATAGGATAAGTCTCAATTTCCAATGTACTTATTTGTGGTCATGTGGTAAGGGTGAGTTATCGATATAAGGTCCAAAAATGGAAGTCCTAATTTGTTAGTTCACCTATGTGTGGTCCTAGGTCAAAGAAAGATTATCCATGTAATTTGGTGGAGTGGTATTATTTTACAATGGTCTAGATTGGTTAGTGCTCAGTCTACAATTAATAGAGATGGTATTAATGCTACCCCCTATAATATGACCTACAACCTATTGTAGTCATGTACAACTACATGGTAGGTTTGTTGGTTATTACCATTCTAACCTTGGTTTTATCCACTGTTCTAACATTGTGGTTTCTACTATTGATTTTGCTAGGTTGGCCTTTGATTTTGATATTGTTGATTTTATTATTGCATTGATCAATGTTGTTGTTGTTGTTGCTATTTTTTATGTTATTGTTGGGTGTTATGTTGGGGAAAGGGGTTTTGATAAATCCCAAGAGTTTTATTAGAGGTGGAAGCAACATTATCTAATGTTATCTCCCCATTCTCCAACATATTCTCAATCAAATGCTTGATTTTCACACATCTTTGTAGATTATGCCTGTTGACCCAATGATATTCATAGAATTAATTTTCATGGTATCGATCAAGATAAGGAATGACTTGCGGATAATGTTTTGGTATATACCAAATAATTAGATTAGTAGTAGCAAGTTTGTAAAATATAGACTCAATATGCTCTTCTAGGTCACTAAAGACATGACACATAGGCATAGTTCTCTTTGGAAGAGGGGTTTGTAATGGTAAAGGTTGTTATATTTGTTACACGGGTCTTGGTTATTATGTTTGAAACATTGGTTAGAGAGGTTGTTTTTTAGGAGTAAGCTAAAAAGGTGGTACAGATGATGTTTTCACTATTTAGACATGATGTGACTTAATTACTCCATTACCCACAACATTTTTATTGCAGTTGAATTGCTTTGGTCTATCTTGGTTATTGGCCTATGTTGGTTATGATGCTTGCAACTAGATTAGATGTTTGTTTTGTCCACTTATTTGATTGGTGCCTTGATTCTAATTAGTTAAAGTAATCTTGATGATCCTTTTATTAATAAGGGTTTACTCAATCAACAATCCTTTATCAATGATCTCTTTGAAAGTATGCACACATTGTCATTCTAGATGATAAGCGATTTCAATATGAAATTTTTTAGTAAACACAATGGATAATTATTTATCTAGTAAATTATAGGTGAATCAACTTGCAAGGGCTCTCCATTACTGTAGATAACTTGCAAAACTCTCACCACCTTTTAGTTTTGTTTGTGTCAAGTCAACCAATGAAATCTCATGTTTAAGATTATGGGAAAAGTGTTGCACAAAATTATTAAAATGATCATCAAAATCTGTTATTGAATTCTTGGGAAAATTTAAAAACCACTCCAAGGCTTGTCCATCCAAGCTTCTTAAAAACAACAACAAAAGGTATATATTGCTATATGCCACTAGTTGACATGTGACAAAGAACTCGATTAAATGGGCCTTAGGGTCACCTTTCCCTTTGTATTTGTTAAATTTTGGTGGTTTGTATCCTAGAGGAAATGGTATCTAAAAGTATTCCATGTTGAATGGATAAGAACACACATCATCCAATTTAAACTTTTAAGTCTATTTCCCAGCCCGAATGGTAGCAGTTGCATCCTTCATATATTACAATTTTTAGAATAAAAAACTTGAAAGAACATTTATTTGAGGGAGAATATTAGTTTGGGTAGATGGTTGAGAGGTCAAAAGTGAGACACTTTGACCAAGGTATAATGGATATATCTATTGGGGTACATTGGTTTGGTTGGGAAATGGACTAGGAATATGCATATGTGAATTAGGATATAATTAGAATTGCACATTTGGTTGTTAGATATTTTGGTTTGGGTTGGCTATGAATGTTTTACTTGGAGGATTTTGTGGTTAGGATGGAGGGATATAACTATATTATGCTTGTTATGGTTGAAAAGGGACATGTTATCGACTAATTGAACCTTGCTATTGAGTGGGAACTTGTGGACCAAGACCCTATCTCTGAACTTGTGGTACATTTTGAATCTATTATTGTCTAGTAGGTACTTGAGAAACATGGGAGCCTCCTTGTTGTAAGAATCCTTGTTGGGAAGTGAAATCATGTTAAATATTTAATATTTGTTACTAACCAATATTTATACATTGTTGGCTAGTCATCATTTGGTTTTGGATTGGTACACTGGTCTACGACTGAGGAAGTATATTTTCCACTACCTAATGAGGTGGAACATTAGTTTCCCCTCGTTGAGGTGGTAATATATTTGGTGTCTATTGTGTTGGTACACTATATTTTGCCTATTGTTTTGGAATATTGCTCATCACTTATTAATGAGGAGTAAGATTCATCACATTTGACTATTGAGGTATGACATTGGTTATTGGTTGACTACCTAATCCTATTAGTTTCACACTTGATGAAGCAACTGGTTGAGGTTGGGCTATAGAAATTTCCACTCCCTAATTTTGAGAACCACTTGTAGTGTTAACCAAAGTCACATTTTTTTGGATAGATATTGGTGTATCAACAATACTTTGATGTGGATTGGATGGTGCTTGCACCTTGTCCACTATATTTTGCTCATTATTCTACATAGAAGTTGAAGACACTTCTTCACTAATTGGCATATGCATTAAGTTGTCTACCTAATTATTTTATGTGAATGGGTATAAATTTCAATTGTATTAACCAATTAACTCTATCAAAACTCCTAATGAAGGAACTAAGTCAATAAGAGGTTTGCTCACCATGGTCATCTGATTGAAATTACATGCTAGATTTAGGTTGGTTTGATATGCCATCTGAATTTGGTTAAAGTGGTCTTCCATGAGGTTTTTTCCTCTATTAGGCATATTAGGGTCCTAATATATTGTTTTGACTAGAGTCAAAATACTTTTAAAATAATCCTATTGATCATAAATTATGTTGTGGGGCATTCTGACTAGGCTTGGTAAACTATTATTGAAGGAAGTATACTAAAAACTTGGCCCCTACTTCTATGGATATAACCAAAATCTCATCTTTGTTCTCCAATAAATGACACTCAAATACAAATGGATCATATGTGGAAGGTGTATTAGTAGATCATGACTGCTGAATAACTAGTTCATCAGTTGTGGGTATTATAACTAGGTATTGTGTGGTTTGTTCTTGATCTTATTCTGAATAAGGTGGTGTATTAACCAAATAGTTAGCCAATGGATATTGGCTTTGTGCCCTTAATTGAGTATTATAAGAGGGATAATGATCTATCTCATAAGAAATATTATCTATGTAGGGGTCTTGCACCATTTATTCTTACACAATAACATTACTAATCCTTAGATTGTATATGAGTCCACTACAAGTGTAGGAATACATGTTGGGATCCATAGTCAATGCTTTATGACAAAGGGAGGTCTTCAAACTCTAAAAATACATTGTCTAAAAAGTATGATGTTCCAACTTGATCTAGATTCATCCAAAGGATTAAAAGGTTTATGAAAAGATTTATGATAACACAAGCTAGTGTTAAGTGTCTAATATTACACGTTTTACACAAAAAGATTAAGTAAATGAACTAAAAATTGAAATGCCAAATGCTAAGGTAGAAGTGTTTCAAATCAGTCTAATCTAGAAAATTAAAAGTTGCTAGGTCTTTTTGCCAAAATGTCACATCAAAAGCTAGGCTCAAACATAGCATGCACTAGGACTCTTGAACAAAAGGTGTCAAAAGATAGACTTTGAAATAGATGAAATTTCTAACAGCTTTGAAACACTTCTAACAAACATTAGAAATTTGATTCATGGGCATGGAATCGATCAAATAGGTATAAAGTATGAAACAAAAGGCACTTTAGAGATAGTTTATTTTCTCATAAATAATAGTATAAAACTTGGTTCTTTTGACAAATAAGCTAGACAAAAGTGAATGCTATAATTGTGCTAGATAAAGGCTCACAAAAGTATACTTAGATTGGTTTGAAAATGTAGGAACAAATTTGAATGCTATGTAAGAGGGCATATGAAATAATATCTTAAATTTTTTGGGTAGCATAATAGTGTTAGACTACCCAAAAGATGTGACAAAATGCTTATTTCAAAAAATCTCTAAGGCAAAGATAATTTCACACAAATTTGATAGCATAACACTACCTTTCTTGAATCAAAATTTTATAATGAATGGACTCAAAGTGTAAGTGTTTAGCAAAAAATGAATTAAATCTATCAAGTGGCGATAATGATCATGAGTCTTAAATGGCCTTCAACCCAAATTGGAAATTGAACCTAAGTTCCCTCAAGTTTAGTGAACATGGTGAATCCACTTCACACATCAACCTATGAACTTATGAAGGTGAAATTTTGAATTTAAATTATAAATAAAGGACTTTGAATAGACTTTGGAAAAGGTCTAGACTCAATTAGGCAACATAACTGTGTTGAAGTGGATGATATGACTCCAAGTATTGGTGAACTTTGAACAAGGCAAACTGACAATTCACGTGGGAAGCATTACAGCTCTTTGTTCAAAGGAAAATGAGGACCATGTGTTTTGGGTTAAGTTTGTTCACACCAAGTTTTGACTCCAAAAAAGACTTTAATCTAGGACAAAACTAACTAATTAATCGCTCTTAGATCCTAAACAAACAAGGTTGCTTGGTATTGTTGGAATCTATTAATATACATCATTTTAAGAGGTTTTTAATTTTTCATAGAAAAATTAATACACATTATATAGTAGGGTTTTTACATCCCCCTTCTCTCAAATGATAGTACTGTGACATGGACCTTGAGGTGCACCTTGCACCAACAACACTTTCATAGCAAGTGGGGATTTATCTAAGATCTACATGTTTTCAAACATTATAGGGGAATCAATTGCATAATGAATTTCACATCAAAAAATGCAAAATAAAATCACACATTTTGGTTTCATATCACTTAGCTTGTTGCAAAAAATTCTAGTCTTTTTGCAACCACTACATCCTATTGTTTTCTCAGTGTAGTGTGATGTCCAAAGTGCCACTGCATCTTGTGTGTAACTCCAATATGGATCCAAATGAAGATAATGCCAGGAGGTGAAACCCTGGGTCAAATATTACATAAAGAACTCATGGGAGGTAATGAATTTCCCATTGCAATCCAAGTTTACATGAAATAAATAAATCATAAAATAGAAATATTTTAGGGTCGTTGTCAAGGTTACCCAATACTTTTGTGAGTTTTTGGGGAGAGATTTAAATAACATTATTTCTATGCCTTGGAATAATAAATTTGAAAATAAGGAAAGTGATTTTAATTCCAAAGTTTACCTAAAGGATAAAAATGGAAGAGCATACACACACACACATTCTCTTTGTCAAACAATTTTTAATTAAACAACTATTGAAAACAATAATTGCCAAGTGTGTTCAATTTTAAAACCCAAATGAAAGATGCAGTGGTGTTATTTTGAACCCTTGGTCTTAGGTTGTAAATTTGGAAGGATAACTATAAAAAAATTATTTTAAGCACATAAATGTTCCATTAATTACTAAAACAAAGTTCCTAGTTCATTTTAAAAGCATGCAAAAGATGGTCTAAAACATGTTTTAACAAATTTGAAGTCCATCGGTTACCTGTCTATCCTTAAGCCAACACCCCAAAAGAAAATGTGTTAGGTTAGAAAATGTTAGAAAAAATATAAATAAAATATTTAAAAATAATAATATTAAATACATGAACACCTACAAACAACAAATTAGAAGGCTAAAAATAAAATATAACACAACACATAAAAGCCTGCACAAAATATAAAAACTTGCAGTTAGTATTTTTAACATAACATATAAAATATATATCAATTTGCCACAAAATTTTTAGAGGTTGTCAATAACTCCAGTTATAATTTCTTTGAAAAATTTTAAGTTCAAAAAGTTAATAAATTTTTAATCAACTATGTTCTAACTATTTTTACCATAAAAATAAAAAATAGAAAGTGACAGTTACTTAAATAGCTATAACTTCAAAAATATAGAGAATGTTTTTATGAAAATTTTAGAGAATATCAATGAAATATTTATATATATTATTAAAAAAATATAGAAAAAAATATTAATTAAATAAAAATTTATGAATTTTTTATTGGTCATTTTAAATCAAAGCAAAAACAACAAAAAATTAAAACTATGAAATACAAAAAAGTTTATGGGTTGCGCTCTCATGAAGATAGTCCCACCGAGTGTGCCATTATGTGAACTAGGAATTTGACTCAAGATAGGTTTTATTATCTTGTTAGTAAAAAAATTAAATCAAAGTGTAAAACTAACACACTAGCTAGCATACATCTCTAGGCCTAGTTACTAGGGAGAGCTTAGTGAGGGAAAGCCATTTGAGAACACAACTAAAAATGGAAATAAATAAGAAATATGAACACAAAAAAATAATTTATTACCAAATCATTTATTTCTCCAAAAGGATACTTATTTGGCTTGCTCAGCTTGTGATTCAAGATATATTTTTCAATGGAGTGTGACTACCTTCATCTCCTCTTGGCACCTCTGGCTCTAGCTTGGCTTGGCTTGGCTCAATAATTTGAAATTATAACAATAAGATGAAATGATTTTTGAATACATTTTGGAATTATATGTTTGGAATAAAATATCTTAAAATTCAATAGGTAAGACCTCTTATTTATATATTTTTGGAATGGTTTGAGGATCAACCATGACTGTCCCTCTCAAGATTGAGATGTGTGGCCATGAATAAATCCAAATATGAAATTAATTCTATAAATATACTCATTAATATTTGGGAAATATGGGTATTAAATAGGATTAGAGGGTCTTGATGAGGCATGGGAGACCCATAATCCTGATATTTTATGTATTTTTAGCTTATGTATGCCACCCCATATGATGATGTCACATGATGATGTAGTTAATAGAAATCAATTTCCAATAAAGATTTATTCAAAAAAATTCATGGAAAATTAAATTAAGGCCTTAATTTTGTTTAATTAGCCTAAAATTTGATTAGTCAACTTTAGTGCAAATTTTGGCTCTTGGTACGCAAATTAATCAATTGGTCAAAATGTCTTGTTATTAGTCCAAAATTTGACTAGATTGGAATTAGAAGTTAATGTCAAATGCATTGGACCCATTATCTGATTTAGGATATTACCAAAACCAAATAACAAAGGCACATATCTCATGAAAGAGATTTGATATAAAAGAGCAATCTAGGACACCTAGGTGCAAAAATGGTAATTTGACTTGAAATAATCTGATCAAAGTTTATTGGCCCATAAATTACACTGCCCCATTTAATGATACTCTAACCAAATTGGCACTTGAATATATCAATTTCAACCCATTTAATAAATTTTAGTTTTTTTAGGCCAAATTGTGCACTTTAGGTGGAAATTGGTCAAAATCCTAGTTGGAGGTCATTGGTGGCTAGATTCAAGTGTCTACAAGACATTTTGAAAATAGACTTTAGGAGTTGATATAAGCATTACGAGTTCACAATTTTTATTCATGGGATAAAAAATGTGCCTATAACATTTATGAACCTCATGAATAATGTGTTCAAATATTATCTAGATCAATTTGTATTAGCCTTTTTAGATGATATCCTCATCTATTCATAATGTGAGGAGGAACATCTAGAAAAGTTGAAGTTGGTTCTATAATGGTTGCAGAAGCATAAGATTTTTGGGAAGGATTCAAAGTGTGCCTTCTTTCAAAAAAAGGTACATTACATTGGGCACATTATATCGATAGAAGGAATTCCCATGGATCTTTTTAAGATTAAAGCCATTATGGATAGAAATTTTGAAGTTGGTTCTATAGTGGTTGTAAAAGCATAAGCTTTTTGGAAAGGATTCAAAGTGTTCCATCTTTCAAAAAAAGGTATATTACATTGGGCACATTATATCTATATAAGGAATTCCCATGGATCCTTTGAATATTAAAGCCATTATGGAATGGCTAGCACTTAAACATTTTCATGTCGTTAGGATTTTTATGGATTTATTAGGGTCTTATAGGAAGTTTATTGAATTTTTTTCTAAGATTAGAAATCTAATTACTTCTCTTCAATATAAAAATTATAGGTTCATGTGGTACA
Source organism: Torreya grandis (assembly GCA_037957365.1). Taxonomy (NCBI): domain Eukaryota; kingdom Viridiplantae; phylum Streptophyta; class Pinopsida; order Cupressales; family Taxaceae; genus Torreya; species Torreya grandis. The sequence continues at coordinate 20,096 of JARHVA010001621.1, forward strand.
TAAAGTGTGAGGAACCTTTTCAATAGCTGAAAAGAAGACTCACCTCAATAAGAATGCTAAAATTTCTCAATCCAAATGGTTAATTCTTAGTAATAACTAATGCATTAAGAGATGGCCTTGGTTGATTCATCATGTAATAAGGTTTTTTTAAGCTTATGAATCCATAAATTTGAAATCATACGAGGATAATTATTCCTTGAATGATCTAGAATTAACTACAATCGCTCATGTCTTATAGGTTTGGAGGCATTATCTATTGGGAAAACCATTTGATCTCACTTATAATAACTTGGGACTCAATTATGTATTCACCCAACCTAACCTAAATGTACATTAGAGATGATGGTTAGAGTTCTTGTCAGATTATGATTTTGACATCAACTATATTAAAGGTAAGGATAATAGGGTTGTGGATGCCCTTATCCATTATAGGTATTGTTGATGCTTCTAAATGAACCATAGGTGCTCTCTAGTGTTTAAAGAATAATTATCATTTTAGAATCTAAAGATTCAAGGCATGAGTTGTAGGTGTTTGGAAATTAAGATGCTTATGGTGGAAATAATAGTAGAGCAACATGAATTATTCCATAATATTTATAAATTTTGATGGTAGGGGTACATCTTGGTTCTTTTATTGTAAAGTTTGGATAAATTGACCCAGATCTGGACCATTGACTAGACAAAAATTATTATGGACAATGTATCTAAGCTAATGTGATTTTTTTCTAAGGGTAAAAGGAAAGGTAGAGTAAGAAAGATGGTGATCACTAATTTTTAACTGTGAACATATTAACAAAGTTTCAAGAATTACCCAATATGATCTTAAGTAGTTTATAGTAAAAGGTAGCCTAAGCTCACATTCCACTACAAATCATGCTTGATTCTAAAAATTAAACAATGATACAAGTAAAAATTGGATCCACTTGTAAAGTTCTATACCACATCTAGATAGAAAATGCACATATTTGATGTAAATAAAATTAAATGAATTAAACTCAATCTCATTAAACTAACTTAGAATTTCACAAGTTAACAACCCTATAATTAATAATCAAACCTGTTATTTCTAGAAACTATTCATATTCAAAACTTAGACAAGAAATTGAGAAACTTTAGCAATTTAAACACATCAACCTAGATAATTCATATATCCTTGATCCTTTGTATTAATTGCTTACAAGTAGTACTAATACAATTTAAAGTTCCTCCCTTTAAAAATGGTAGTACATACCTTTTTATAAGAATCCATGTAGTATATCGATCAATTTTACAACTAAAAGTGTAAAAAAGATAGTTGTATTTGTTACAACTATAATACAAGTATCTTTTATAATCCTACTAACCTACAAGAAATCATGCTAAAAAATTAGCATGTGCCTTTACAAATTGAATGGGTTGCCTTGCTAACAAGCCATAATTAAGATGCCTGAGGTGGGTCCCTTTGCTAGTGCAAGATGCTCATGGACCTTGTATTTTATTCATCCACTTGGCTTAAATATACGACTGACCTAGTGATGCATTCCTCTTCTTGGTTTGCCAACTCATCAAAAAATTTATCATTCCTAGCCAAGGCTTCCTTGATGTTCCTAACTTCATTGATTCTCTACCCCATATTGAATATCATGTCCAAAACACTATTATTTTCCTTCCCTGATTGTCCTTGACCCTTGCTTTTGATTTCTTGAGTCACCAAGGTGGATCTATGATGGAATTATACATTAGTTATAATCCCTAGGGTGGTAGTTTATGTATGATATTTAATCATGGTACCTAGGATATTTTCAACTCTACTGATGAGCTCCTTTTCTTCTTCAATGAGCTCCTCAACTTTGACATGCTAAATATTTAAATCCTAAAGTTTGTCTCCAATAATCCAAAAAATAGCACTTAAAATTCCTTTACTGATAGCCTTGAAGTTTGGTATTTGCTTCTTAATATGGATATCAAGAAGCTAGGTAATTTTATCTTTAAAGGACTGCCTCTAAGTAGCTAGTTTCATAGCTAAGGAAGCTTGATCTTGAAGGGAATTCTTCCTTAACTTCATGGATTTAAATGCTCTGAACATGTCAAAAATGACTCATCTAGCATTTTGATCATGGAGCCTAGGACTGAGAGAATAGCTTGAGTCTGTAAATTCTCCTTTTATTCCTTTAGGTTATTAATTATTTACACCAACCCTTGGACACCAGCTCTGGCCTATTGAGACTGAGCCTCAATTAAACTTACCACATATTCATGAATGGGATATTATCCAAGTTTTTGTCCTCCAATGGGGTTTAACCTTGTGAATGGTTCCACCCTATGGAATGTGAACTCTTCCTTGCCCACCATAGTTACCTTCATTATGGTTCTTTCTAAAGATGTTGTGTCTAGGTTGAATTGTAATTTAGCTTTTTGTTCCCTAAGTTTTAGAGGCTCAAGCACCTCCACACCTATACTTTTAAAGGCTCTTGGGGTGTCAATTCCCTATCTTCTTTTAATATTTTGAATCTACATTCTCCTTTCTTCATGCTTTTCCACTACATTTTTGATCCATGTCTTGATATTTTCATCCTCAGTCAAGCCAATCCATGTCAAGGCCAAGGAAGGAGAGAGGGATGGGATCTTGCACAACTTCCCATAGATAAAATAGCTAGGGTTGAGTAGTCCATAAACTATATTCTCATCACTAAAGAGGTTGACTTCACTCATGGGATGAATAATGGTCAACCTAGGCCTTTTTGTTAGAGCCACAGGCACCAAGGCCAATTCTAATTTTCTCTTCTTGCCATCTAGTGGAATCAATTATTTACTTGCTTCACCAGAGGGATCCTCTTCCCTATCATAACCATATGTAGCTACTATGTCAAAAAGGGCACCTTATAATGTTTCTCCTTATTCAAGGGCAACCATGCCAATGAATTCCATTAGGGAAGAAGGTTTTTATGGGAGTGATGAAGGTGCAAGGCCTTCTCCAAGTCTCTCCTCTATCTTTGGTTCCTCAACCATAGCTTTTCCTTTTCCTTGATGTCCCAAAGTTATTCAACTTGGGCTTGTCCTATAGGTTCTACTTACTAAGGCTCATATGACTATCCCTCAGTAGGTTTATTTTGATGAGTAGTCCTAGATGAACCAAGCAATAAGTGATAATGTAAAGGGTGTAGTTTCCATCTTTCTCTTGAGGGCTTGGTATTTCTAACCAACTTGCACTCTAATTGGATGTTGTGACCTCCAATTCTAGAAATTACTTCTTCAAAATTCTTGGCTTTGATGTAGATGTCATCACCTACACCTAGCTGATGTCCATATTTAATCTTTGGGACCTTCCTATCTTGGATGTGGTTGATTACCCTATTCTTTGGGTCCCATATTTTGAGGTCATCCAATTGAAAATTGAAATAATTCTTATGAACCACCATGACCTCTAGCTGCTTCTAATCTTTGATTATGATTTTGCCAATGTCTAATGGGAAGGGATAAACTTGAGCTTTTTTATTTTCTTTACATGTCTTGTATATGCCTTGAATAATTTGGGAGGCAATCCCCTACTCTATAAGCTTGTTGGGGACATGAATTGGTAACCTATAGAGCTAAGTCAGGATTCCCTCTATATTTTTCACTATGTAATCTGAGTAGTACCACACACCCCCCATGGTTTATACTTTTTTCTTGATGGGAGGATGTAGCCTTGGCATAAGGATTCCTATTATTTCCTCATAAATGGTTGGGAAAACACCATCACAAATAAATTTCATGTGTTTATTATACTTGAATATATGTAATCTATAATAATGGTGGGAGATTATGGTCCTACCATTAGGGGACCATTTTTTTACACCAAGAAAGGTCATAGAGGATAGGAGGGAATCCAAAGATAGGAAATTATATAAAACTACTTGGAGGTCCTTCTTTTAATGGTCATGAATTGTTTGGCCAAGAAAAAGTTTATCAGGTCTCTCGTAGGAGGGGTCATTTTTTCTCCTAGTGTAAAGTGGACATAAGATACCCAGACTTTGTTCACATAAGTAGTCGAAGGGTCACCAAGGGCTTTATTTAACAAGGTCATGGCTATCCTAATACCCTCTCTAAATTGGACAATAGGGATTTTGCCATTAGGGGTCTTGAAAACATGGGATCCTTGGATTAACCAGGATGTGAGGACCAAATTGAGGTCCTAGGTATTAGTCCAATCTTTCATGGATGGGAGATTGAGATGGGGTATGGGAAGCTTGTAGTATATCTAAAAAGCCATGTGAGTGATATATGTAACTCTTTTATATCTTCCCTCTTGAATAATCCACTCCCCATCTATTCTATAATCCATAAAGATAAGAATAAGGACATCGATACAATACATTACCTCTAGTTTTATTATTGCATGGTGAAGGCTTGCCATATAAATTGTAACTATATCATTGTATCTTTGATGTGTAGTATCATTTCTCTTCTCCTACTAATATATGGGTCATAATTCTTCCACAAGGAAGAATAATTTTGACTAGTTCCTAACCCCATGGATATTTAGGGTTGACAAGTCTAGTTCGATATCCTTGAAAACCCTTCCTTCACTAATAAAGGTTAGATAGAGGTTAGCTTCCATATTCAATTATTGTGTGTCTATCACCATTGATGATATATAATTATCTCCTCAAGAGCCAATTATTTCACTAAAGCACTTGTTTCTAAAAGCTTAGTTATGCTATCTTGACCAGGTGAAGTTAATTGAGTCAACTTGGATCTTCTTTATAGAGGGTTTAGGGCTTTGAGATTTAATGGTAGATTTATTTAGGCCTTAACTTCATATGTGCCTTAGATTTCATGGGACCCTTTTCTTTATGCCCTTTATTTTTTTGATCTTAGAAGATCTTTGATTTTTCCCTTTGATGCTTATGTAGAGCCCATATGACAATGTTCTAGACTTTCATGGAAATTTTCATAATTGCCCTTTGAATATTAGCCATTGGATTTTAAAAGCCTCCTTTATTTCACTCTATTAGATCAAGATCTTTGGTTTAACGTGATCCATTGATCCAAATCCAAGTCCTAACGTTCTTATTAGCTCTTTGATCTTCTAGCTAAAGGTCATGACACTTGGCATTCTTGCAAATTTATTTTATGTTACGTATCTTTGTCAATTACCTTCTTGGTCATCCATCAACCATGTGTCAAGATCATGGAGCCTTGAAAATTCATCAGTCTCTTCATGTCATTATATTAAATCAAGAAAGTGAGAGATCACCATTAATCTTTGTGGTGCCCTTTTATTCAGTAGAGGTCCTGTCACACTGTTGGATCAAATCCAATGAGTGAGTGATCACCCTTGATCTTCATGGTGATCTCAATCATTAATTGAACACCTTTATTACATGGGTCTCATTAATTTTCTTTATTTGATTATAAATTCACCACATGTCTATCCCTCTAGGATTTATGTACCTTTTGACTTTTATTCTTACACCTCACATAATTGGATCAAATCTAATGAGTGAGTGATTGGCATTGATCATTTCATAATGCATGTTATTTAAGTGGGAGTTTTTTAGTTAATATGCTCTATCTGATCAAATATTATGAGTGAGTGATCACTATTGGATATTTCAAGGGATACAAGGAATAACCATTAGACCCAAGGACACAAATACTTAGGATAGATTATTAAGACTAAGGTCAAGATTAAATATTGGGGCCTTGATATTAATAACCTATTCTAAGTTAGGTGACTTAAAAATGGACTACATAAATCATGTTGGTTAAGACCCAAGGCAGAAGAAAAGGGGAAAGGAATAAATAAAGGCTTGGGTCACATTTAAAAAACATGATAAACCCTTTATTAACCATTTTATTCAATCATCCCCACCAACTTGGTTCCCATTAATATTTGAATTTAAACTAAGGACCACCTAGGGTTTGTGAACACCAAACCCTAAATGGCCCAAGGAACTTACAAAAACTTAATCAACTCCATTATTATGGTCGATAATTGAACAATAGGTTTGAAATATACACACATTTTTAATTCATGAGTGGATGATCTTCAAATTCTTTCACAAGGGACCTTAATGTTTAAATAATTCAAACTTGGATACACAGGTCTCTCAAGGGTCCCCAATTTTAAAATGAGTGGGGTTTGTTGGCCCCAATAGGTATATAAAAACTTTGTCTACTATCAAGAGTACTTTTTGTGATCAAGTGATGAAATTATCTATAAGATATTAATTTTACAAATAGATAAAGATATCATTGGCTCAAAATGCTCTCAAGATCCTAAGTTTGAGGGATTTAAATTTGAGGATGATGGTTTATTAATGTAAAAAAAGAGTACTCATTGTGATCAAGTGATGAAATTATCTATAAGATATTAATTTTACAAATAGATAAAGATTTCATTAGCTCAAAATGCTTAAGATCCTTAGTTTTAGGGATTTAAATTTGAGGATGATGGTCTATTAAGGTATAAAAAACATATTTATGTACCATATAATGATAATTTAAGGAGTGTAATACTCAAATAACTACACAATGCTCCTTATTCAGGACATCTAAGTGTGACTAATCTCTTGTCAAAGCTAAGTCCATTATATTTTTGAAAAGGAATTAATAAAGATGCAATAGACTTTTTTTTAATGCTTAGAATGTCAGCGAGTTAAGGTTGAGCATGTGCATCTCATTGGGTTATTATACCCACATTATGTACCAAAATAGAAGTGGAAAGTCATTAGTATGGACTTTTTCCAAGGGTTACTAATGTCTCACTACCAACATGAAATGATATTGGTGGCTATTGATGAACTCACAAAATTATCTCACTTCATTCTTCGTAACATTTCAGATGATGCACCTATGATTATGAAGAGGTTAATGAAAGAAGTGTATAGTTTCATGAGTTTCTTAAAAAAAATATTTTAGATAGAGATACAAAAATGACTTCTAGATTCTAGATGAATCTTAATTTAGCTTTGGGTACTTATTCGAATTCTAGTATAGTGTACCATTTGGGAAATGTTATCTCACCAGGTTACACCCTTTGAAGAAGATAGTTAAATTATCTTCAATATTGGGGTAACATGGGATTGGTATAAAGGATGTGGGTGACCTATAGTAAGACCAAACCCATAGTTTATGGGGATATATCCCTTGGTAAATAAACATAATATCTCTTCCTCAAACCTACTGCTATTGGGATGAAAAGAGATAGAGTGAAAACATGAAAAGAAACGTATTCTAGGATGGTGATGTACCAATATTCATTTATCCTCTCTTGAATAATCTTCAACAAAACTTTGTGAATAAAATGAAAGACTAATGACTAAGTAAGATTATTTTTGAGCTCCTAAACATAAGTGTTTCATGTGGAAGATATGTGGAAGGTATACAACATGAAGGTAATAAAAGGAAGGCTTATCTTAGACACTATCAACTAGATCACTCTTAGTATAACTACCACATTTTAGCATATCACATGAAATACATAGGATAAAAATATAAAAAATATGTGAATGAGAAGACCTATAAAGGATAATGAGAATCAAAATTTATAAAAATCAATAAACCATAACACACACTAGTGATAACAAGAAGTCTACAACCAATCCTTTCTTATTGATTCTCAAGGTTTAAGATATAATTTGGTAGAGTTTTGCTACACCTAACCTAGGGATGGAAAACAAAGGCCTTAAGTCATGAATATATAGAAATGTGGAAAAGAGAGAGAAGGGAAACTTGGTTTATAAGTGGCATGAAGAGGTCATAATGGCCATCACCCACTCACTCAATAGTTACAACAGCCCTTCACACTCCACCATGCATTGTTTGGGTTGACAAGTGCCTTGAATGAGCACATTTAGGGAATTAGATCCTATTTTTAGCTATTTTTTACCCATGAAGTGTGTATTCATGCAATCCTTGGTGAATTACCTCTCCTTTCATCAGTTACTAAGCATTAAAAATTTCCCATTAGGTCTCCTTCATGAAGCATTAAGTAGTTGCCTTTTACGAGATGGACACGTTCAAGAAACTATCTAACTCATTCATAATGGACATGAACATGGATATTTCTCACCTCAATGGATATTTATAGAGGTTTTATGATGAATCATTAACTTCATGTTTTCTTTCTACATCTATGAACATATCTAATTGTTGATTAAATGGCTTACTAGACAAGTAGTCTAGTCTCTTACCTATTCACCATTTAGATGAATATGAAAGATAGATCAAACCTCCAATCTAACTATATGGAATTGTTTTCCATATTAACCAACCTTATATACCAATATTTATAATCTTCAATGAATACACACCTGTAATCTTACTCTACTTAGATGACTAGGTCACCCCTTCCTTACATTCCAAGATTGTCTGATTGGGGAAGGTTTATATATGCATTTCCAAGACAAAATGTGAATGTTTCACGATTTTGAGCAGTGAATAAAGAATTTTGGTACCTCCTATAATGATATAAAACTATTGACCATGTCCTTTTCCTCATTTATTTCAAAAATATTTAAAATTTAAAGTTTCTAATGGTCTTCATACACTATCTATATAGGCTAGTACCATAGTTGAGGCCTCATTTGAGTGCAATATATGATCCAGGTGTCTACTAGGTAATTTAAGTACATATGGATTCATTTTTTTTATAAAATATTGATAATCAGGTCCTTATTAAAGTTTTAGGGAAGTTTAAGAGAGTTTTAGACTCTTAGTAATGATTCATAGAGGTTAGGGCCTTAACCTCTAAACCAATGCCACTAATATCTTGAGGACAAATCCCCCCACCTCTCCTAAAGTTCTTATCTCCCCATGTAGTAGTTTGATAAATTTGTGAGCTTGTCAAGTTGCCTATCAAGTGAGAAATATGCATTTTGGGTAGTCTTTAGGTGTCTTCAGGCTAAAATGATGGGCTATGATTTTTCACCTGAAAAATAAAGTGGCATGGACATCTAAAAAAACATTATAAACATCTCCATAAAGGTTTAATATGTCAATTTGTTCCCATTTTTTCCTTAAAGGTTTAATGATGGGCTATGATTCTATAGATCTTAAGTGATATTACCTTGAAGAAGGTGCTAGATCAATATGTCTGATTGTACAGTTTCTAAGTTTTGACCTTAGGATAGAGTTTTGAGGCCTTTAGCCACTTTATTTGATATGTAAATTAACCATAATGTCCATTAAGGAACCTATATCCATTTGATCAAGTCATTTAATTTCTTTTGTATACAAATAATCTCTCACTTGGACACTTAGGCCTATTTGCAAGAGTTAAAAATTATGGAAGCATATATATGTGGCCAATGTGAGACCATTTGAGAAATTTGGGACCCTCTCTCTCATTAGAAACCTATGGTATATGAATCTCCATCTCAAATCCTTGATAATAGGCTTAAAGTGGCTTTCCTATGCTTGATTTGTATAGTAAACATCCTACATGTGCCAACTATTAAGTGATCTAAGTGATTATAAAAATTGGGGAGACCATTTAAAATATTTCATAGTCCACATAATTCATTTTAATGCATTTTAGGGCATCATTCCTTCATTGGGTTTGAACCAAGGTTTAGGAAGGGTTTTAAAGGTCCATCTTAATGATGGTTCATAAAGTATGGGCCTCCAAACCAAAACTTACTATTATGAATTTATACCCTACTAACCCCTCCATCTCTCCTAAATATATTTGGATCCCATGAAAATTATGTGTGGAGATATTAGTAGAAGATGGTTTCCCTTGATCTCTATTCTAGGTAGTTTGTGTAGGGTAACTTCTTATCATTTGTTCATAGAGTTTGGCCCATCAACCCCACTAGTTACTTTATGAATTTTGAGTCCATAGGGGTTCTCAAGTTTCCCTAATATCTTTGGGTTTGGGTCTCTTTGTGGTGAGAGATATGAGTGTTGAAAGATGTAACTTGATATGACTGCTCAGAGTAGTGGAGCTCATGAGAGGGATAAAACTAGAATAAATCATCTCATTGAAATACACTACTTCAAACACCTTCCTTAAGGTTTTAAACATCTTCATATATCCCCATATTACATCGAGTCTACTTGGGGGTTAGGACTTGCTATTGAGGTGGAGGTAGGATCTTAGACCTGAGGGAAGGGCTTAGGCCTTATAAGCTTTAGACTAGATGTTGGGACCTTTACTTGCCTTATCATGAATTTATAGCCTCAAAATTTTCAAGGAAGCCTCCCTATTATAGTCTCCATATTCTTCACATTCCCTCATCTACTCAGATGATCTCATCAGCCCTACCCTCTTGTAGCCTACCTTAAACATCACTATCTAGTGCATGGGACTGAAGTAGTCGATACTGGTGCCTTGAAAAACCTATTTTATCTCTTTATATGGGTGTAATTAGGGATCAAACATCATATTTAAAATCCTAACCATATACATGAGGTTCATCCTTTATAACTATGTTGACACACTTATATGCATAGTCACACCATAATTCACATGTTCTAAGTCTACAACTGGGATTAGATAGCTTCATTGTTCAAGGAAATCATCATGTAAAAACATGAAGGGTTTGGACATGAATTCATATCCCTAAGAATCCCCTTTAATATATCCTTGGAACTATCATTTGATCTATTCATGTACTCTAGGTTGATTAAGTAGGGTTAGCTCACTATGCATGTTTGGACCATCTTATTTAATCACCTATTGATGTATTTTGACCTTGGCACCATCATCTCTATGCCTTGACCACCTTCTCAATTTGATTTTAATCTTATTATGTGAACATAAGTATCATGTTTAGGGTATGACACAAACTTAATAATCTCAATAGTACTGTAGGTACTGATTTATGTGTATTGACTGTCAACAAGTCTATTGAAGAAACCTTTGAGTTAGAAGAGAGGCTCTATTTCATACCTAAGGTACCTATGTCCTTCATTATTTTTTATTTCATCTCTTTGAGACATTCATATACTCAATCATAGCCTTTTCTAATACTTGGGACTCATGTGCATATAATGACTTTGAAGTATTTTACAAAGTGGGTCTCAATTGTTTGTAATAGGTGGTGATCATGCTCTCTCAATAAGGCTCATAACTATATAAGTTCATTTCCTCATAGTACCTATTAACCAAATTTGACCCTGTAGGTTAAACTGGGATCCCTATAGGTAAAAATTTGATTTTTAGATGTTTTAAAGGTTCTAATAGTTGGTCATAAGGTGTATTATAGGTCATTTGATGCCATATTAGCCTTGGTCTTTAGTCATTCTAATCATTTTAGTCTTAAGATTAATTCTTGGGGTCAAAAAAGGGGCATTAAATTACTTTTACAACATCCTTGGGAGATGTGAAGGTTTAAAAGGATGATTCCATGCCCCATGTGTCTTCATATGCTTTAATCAATTGTTTGTAACTAAAAAGTGGTAGTTTATTAAAAAAATGGTAGTTTTATTGGAGAAAATGAGATTTTAATGAGGTGTACAAAATTATACAACCTCCTACAATTTATAACACTTAAGTAGTGTCTATTTTTATTCCACACACTTTTTATAGTGATCATTTTGATTAGAAGCTTCAAGAAATGAAGAAAACTAGTTCTCTCTTCTTCCACTAGGCTTGGCAAGCAAGAACGGTCTTCAAGTTTGTACTTGGTACGGTCAGCAAGAGATTTTTTAAGAAAAATGATCTTGGGGGTATCTTATAAACTCATTAAAATTATATTTTATGTTTTTTTGTATAATAATGATGGTATATTCTTTATGAACCATTTCTATGAAGTTAGACTATCTATTTTTCTTGTTAATCAGTGCACCCTATAGGTTTTGCCTTCGTTTGAAAAAATCCATAATATACAATTGCTGATATTGATTATATATGATGTTTTATCCCTTATCTCATTATTTCAATTATTATTTTAATTTTTTGAAAATATCTCATGGGATAATTAGTTCAATTTGCAAGTTGATGTTTTAGGTGGAATGGCAGTCAAGTTCACTACTTGTAGAAGGTTGTATTCTCTGCAAGGACTTTATATGAGAAGGATATGGTTTTTTCCATGTAAAAATTCCATAAATACCACCTCAATTTTATTTTTGACCTATCAACATTATACCTTATCTTTTACACTCAGTCATCTAAGCTCACACTAAACTTTCTGCTTACTTTCAGTTACAATCATGATGTTTGGGCTCTGATCACGTTTATAGATGAAAAATGGAGACTCTAAAAGTTTTTTTTCACATTATTTTTGTGTTAATAGTTTTATTGTACACAAAAAGTATCATAAAAGGACCTTAGTGATAGTCAATGATATATTTGTACACAAGTAGTCATAAATGAGCATACATAGGTGCTTATAGAAAGGTGCAATGTTGAAAATGAGGTATGAGAGCTTATATTAAGCATTGAAACACACTAATGTTTAATTAAAACATCATGAGAGGATATAAAATTATCTATGAGGGAAGATTCATTGATACATGGATCACTTCATGCTTATTGCTTGCATATTTAGTCTGCCATAGAATTGTACCTACAAGTGCTTGAAAGGGGAAAAATCATGTTAGAATAAAGGCTTTGAAATTGTTTTCAAGGTATTTTAGATTATAATCACCCATTTGAATAATTATAGAATATACTAAGTCTATTCATGAGGTTTTAAAATAATGTACATTATCCATGTTTTGCCCACTACTTGTACACATCAAAATGACCACCTACAAGTGGTACCATAGAAACCTAAGGAGCTATTTTGAAGGGTTGAGACAAGTGGTAACACACCTTAAATTATTAGTTTGATTTTGAAATGACATAGTTTTTTGAAATGATGGATTTATATTTTGAATTTATAAACCATGTTCAAGTTCAAATGATTGATTCAGAGATCAAATCCCCAAAAGTGTAAAACAGAGCACATGAGCTTTTTATTGAAAGCTTACAATAGGGTTACAAGGACTTTTGATGTACCCAAGTGAGCATACCTTATATCTATAACATAGGGGTTCAACTTAAAACAGGAAGAGGGTGGATTAGTCTTTTGGTTTTATTTATAGATAAGCTCAAACATGCACCGTTGACCACTAAATTTTGATAGGGAAATCTACAGGCTTTGAGCTCCAAAAGAGACCTTTTTTCACCCACAGTTGCAAACTAGACTATGCCACCATAGTTTAATGTTTAAAAATAGTTGAATGTAGAATATATGACCTAAAGTATCATCATAAATAGATAATATACTATGTTTTAGGTCTAATATTCACCTATAGGTTTCTCTTTTCCAAGATTGTTCACCTACAATAGACTTTAACTCCTACACCATTCATAAAGTGAGTCTAAGCATGGAAATATAAACCTTGATAGTTAAATTTGATCCTAAAATACCTCAAATGGATCATAGTCCATGTATTATAGGTTTCAATTATAAATTCACCTACATGATCATATTTATCCCAACATAGTTGACTATGTTTGACTAAGACAGATAATGAGCAAGTTTGGGGACTGTGAGTGTGGGAAATGCATAAGAAGAGGAAAATTGATCCAAATCATTTAAAAATATTATTTTAAGGTTTAAATAAGATCTTATAACACCATTTTAAATTTAAATTTATGTAATATCATCTACATGGGTCCTTCTCAAATAAGAATACAGTTTGCAGTCCAAGACAGTGAAGTGGAGGGTTATGCAATGAGAGGCATGAGAAAGGTTAGAATGATTAATAGACATAAATAATATCCATTATGATTATATAAATATTTAATTATATCCATTAATTTAAAAAAGGTACTAAAATGACTCTAATAATATATTTCACAACCCATAGCATGAAACTCTACACACAGTCTTTTTGCCTAGCAATCTGTCTTGGGTTTTTAGTATATTTAAGGGGCCTAATGACCTAATAAAGGGAAAAAATTTTGTATAGGACATAATTATAAATTTTATAAGTACCTAAATACTTATATTTTTCTAAGTTAATAGGGGAAGTACCCTTTATTTTGTCTCAGATAAAGGGTACTTCCCCTTATGCATAAACTAGCAAGTTTGACAAAGAGTGAAAGGAATAAACTAGGAGTTGTTTGGACCTTTCAAGGAGGTTTTTAAAGTTTAAATAAACATATTTAAAACATGGAAACATATCATATATGGAGGAATCCCAACAAGATTCCCTATACCCTCAAACTTGTAGGCAAGCCTAGTAGGCAAGGTTTAGGCCTAAAGCCAAATGGAGAACCACTCACTTGTAGTATGGGGTGAACATTATAATGAATTGGATAATGTATATGTCAAAAAAAAAGAGGTATATAATCTATTTTGATTCATGGTAATCCATAAAAAAGTCATTTTGAGCTTTAAAACAACTCAAGCCTATAGGAAATGGAGAGAAGAGCTTGATATAACAACTTTAGTTGCTCACATCTTCTTAAAAAATATGAATGGAGATATAAGAATATTGTAGATGTTAAAAAGGGTCTTGAGCTGAATTATTTTGGAATTTGTTTGTTATTATAATGTTTCATCTTCATGAATTAACCTTAAGAGTAGAAGTGACTAAAAAACCCTTGTAAACCCTAGTTCTAGACTTGATGGAGAAATCAAAGTTAGAAGACTATCTATACAAGATGGAATGGGAATTAAAATGATAAAAACCTATAGGATACTATCTAACAACCCTTCCCATCCACTCAAGGTGTTTCTTACCTATACAGATAGGGTATAAAATTAGTCTTTTTAACTATTTTGTGTATTATTTAGGTTCTAGGAGGTTTCAAGAAATGAAATAAAATTTGGAAGGAATATTGAGAATTAATATAAATCCCCATGTCCATTTCATTCCTTTGAAAAACACCTAAGTGAATTTATGATCGACTTCATCTTAGCCAGTCACAACTGGCATAGTGAGCATGGTAGTGAGAAAGGTGAAAAGCTTCAAGTAAACTAATTTTAAGGTGTGCCTAATGCCTATAATGACATGGAGGGTCTTTCCAAGTGTCATACATGTCATTTCATATATTTTCATGGAAAATTTAAGCTTATTTTGAGGCCAAGTGTGAGGGGTGTGTGAAAGAGGAGTTTTTTTTAGTGCAAGTAGTGATGGCTTACTTTTGTAGACACCTAAATCTAGCCACCAATGACCTTCAACTAGGATTTTGACCAATTTCCACCTAAAGTTCACAATTTGGCCTAAAAACACTAAAATGAATTAAAATATTTGAAACTGGCCTATTCAAATGCTAATTTTGGCCAAGGTATCCCTAAATGGGGCAATGCAATTTATGGGCCAGCTAACTTTGATCAGATCATTCCAAGTTAAAATGCCAATTTTGCACCTAGATGCTCTAGATTGCTCTTTCCTATCAAATCTCTTACATAAGACACATGCCTTTGTTATTTATTATTGATAACATCCTAAATGCAATAATGGATCCAATGCATCTGACATTGCCTTTCAATTCTAATCCAATAAACTTTGGATGAACAACAAGGCATTTTGATCAATTTGAATAATTTGTGCACAAAGTGCTTAAACATGATTATGAGATAATTAACCCAAATCAAGGCCTAATAATTAATGCTATGGAAACTTGTTAAATACTTGTTTTTAGAAATAAATATTGAATATTTGCATCATCAAGTGATCTCATTTCTTAGGAAGACATCCCTAGGCCATAAATGCCACAAATATCAAGATTCATGCCTTCCTTGCCTCATCAAATCCCTCCATGCCTCTTAATTTCTCCTCTATCCCAAATATTGATGAGCCTATTTATCAAGTTTAATTGTAAAATTGGATTAATCCTTAGATGCGCATCTCAATCTTGAGATGGATAGTTCAAGTTGATTTTGATCAATCTCAAAAATATATAAATAGGAGGCCTTACCACATCATTTATAAGATTAATTTGTGCAAAGTTATAATGCAGGATTGATTCCAAAAGCTTCATGAAAACTAGTGTTACCATTCCAAATTGATTCCAAGCCTTTCCAAGCAAAATCCAAAGGTGCCAAGGAGTGATTGAGGTAGCCAAGATTCTATTTCCAAGGACTTCATGAGCACAAAATCAAGCAAGCCAATACTATAAAGGCATTTGGAGCATCCAACGAAGGTGAAGGAATTCTTGTTTTTCCTTAATTTTTAGCTATGTTTGTCATTTGTTTTTGTTACTAAGCTCACCCTAGTAATTATGCATTAAGATGTTAGTTTAGTGTGTTTTTTGTTTGGTTTCATTCACTAACACAATATTAATCTCCTCTTCTTACTCAAATTCCTAGTTCACAACTTTCAAAAGATTCTAGATGATTAGGACTACAAACTATGCATGGAGAGGTCCTAAATGTTGAGGAAAAGGTGAGTCCTTATGTTGAGTCTTCATGTTGTGTTGATAATGAGGAATGCCTTCCTTGTGTCAAAGAAGAAATCTTGGATGAACTCCTTTTGGAGTCTAAAGAAGATGATGAAGGATCTTATCTTATTATTCCCCTCCATGATGTTGATAAAAAATAAGATGAGGGCTTGTGGTAGTAATTTGAAAACATTTCAAATGAGTTTGAATCTCTCAAGGGGTCTACAACTTCCTTAAAGCTGATTGCAAGTGATGGTAAGAAAGATGGCATTTTTAAAAATGTCATAGAATAGCCAAAGCAAAATTCACCTTAGAATTTGGAGGTCAAAACAATCTTCTATTGCCCTGAATCTTCCGAGGAACAAGAAACCATTCCTCTTGAAACCATGTCTACAATGAAGATGCAAGTTGATCATGAGATGAAGAGAGGAAATAATATGAGGTATGTGTACAAGACCAAGAGGAATAAATTTACACTAGAGACCTATTTGAGGATGATCTACTTTAGATTAGATCAAGTAAAGTTCCAAGGAATAGGTCTGGTCTACTAAGCATCCAATCCAAGGAGCAACATGCTTGGCACTGTGATTCATATCATGGAGAAGGAGATGTAAGAAGCTTTCATTTTGATCCTGGAAAAAAAGTATGCTTAGTTTCCAGTTGTGCATAGTAGTTTGTTTTTTTGATTTCCCTAAGTGATTTGAGCACATGTGTGTGTGTGTGTGTGTCTTGTTAGTTAGTTTTATTTGTTTTATGTGTGTCCTTTGTTTTGTGTGTTTGATGTAGTTAATTGGTATTATCTTCATCAAAACATGGTTGCCAAGTTTAAAGTCTTTTTGTTTTGATTCAAACATAAGATGAATCCCTAATCCCAATGGAATAATAAGGGTACTAGTCTAGTTAGCATAATAGGCATGCTACCCCTATGAGTCACCAATTTGTTGACCAAATTTGACCCTACAGGTCAAATTGGGACTCCTACAGGTAAAAATTTGATTTTTAGATGTTTTAAGGGGTCTAAAATTTGGTCTTAAGGTGTATTATAGGTCATTTCATGTCATATTAGCCCTGGTCCTTAGTTATTTTTATCCTTTTAGTCTTAAGAGTCATTTTGGGGGTCAATTAAGGGGCATTAAATGACTTGTATGGCATCCTTAGGAGATGTGAAGTTTTAAAATGATGATTTCATGCCCCATGTGTCCTCATATTTCTTAATCAACTATTTGTAACTAAAAAGTGGTAGGTTCCTAAAAATAAAAGGTAGTTTTCTTAGAGAAAATAAACATTTAATGAGGTGTACAAAATTATACAACATCCTCCAATTGAGGAAACTTTAGTAGTGTCTATTTATCTTCCAAACACTTTCTCTAGTGATCAGTTTGATCAAAATCTTCAGGAAATGAATAAAATTACTTCTCTCTTCTTCCACTAGGCTTGGCAAGCAAGAATGGTCCTCAGGTTTATACTTTGGTATGGTCAACAAGAGAGATTTTAGGATAAATGATCTTGGGGGTGTCTTATAAACTTATTAATATTCCATTTTATGTTTTTTTAAAGGAATGGTGGTGTGTGGTTTATGAACCATTCCTAAGAAGTTAGAGTATCTATTTTGCTTGTTAATATATGCACCTTATAAGTTTTGCCTTATGTTTTATACCTCATCTCATGATTTACATGCTTAGTTTTGTGTTTTTCAAAGATCTCATGGGCTAATTAGTTCAGTTTGCAAGTTGATGTTCTAGGTGGAATGGTAGTCAAGTTCACTACTTGATGAAGGTTGTATTTTATAAAAATACTTAATATGATTAGTATATGGTATTTTACATGTAAAAATTCCATAAATACCACATCCCTTTCATGTTGGACCTTGAAACATCAGACCTTATCTTCTACACTCAGTCATTTTAAGCTTACAGTCAACTTTTTTCTTTCTCTCAGTTGTAGTCATGATGTTTTGGCTCTGGTCACATTTATAGATAAAGCATGGAGACTCTAAAATGTTTTTTTCACATTATTTTTGTGTGAATAGTTATATTATATACCCCAAGTATCACAAAATGACCTTGATGATAGTAAATGATATATTTGTACACAAGCAACCATGGATGAGCATACACAAGTGCTTGTAGAAAGGTGAAACATTGAAAATGAGGTATTAGAGATTATATTTAGCATTGAAACATCATAAGTTTCATTTAAACATCATTATAATAGATTAAATGATCTAGGAGGGCATATTCATTGAAGCATGGATCACTTCGCGCTTACTACCTGCATTCTCAGTTTGCCATGGAATTGCACCTATAGGTGCTTAAAAGAAACTATTTTCAAGGTATTTGTAATGATAATCACCCATTTGGATAATTATATAGGATAAAATGTGTATTAATTAGGTATTAAAACAATGTAAATTATACAAATTCTACCCACTACTTTTATACATCAGAATGACCACCTACATGTGGTATCATAGAATGTTGAGGAGAAATTTTGAAGAGTTGAGACAAGTGGTGACATAACTCATTAAAGTATTAGTGTTATTTTTACATAAAATAAATATTTTAAGTATGTATTAACAATTTTAAATCAAACCATGTTCAAGTTCAACTGATTGATTCAGGGATCAAATCCCCAAAAGTGCAAAACATAGCGCTTGAGCTTTTTGTTGAGAGCTTACAACAGGGTTATAAGGAATTTTTATGTACCCAAGTGAGCATAGCTTATATATATCACATAGGGTTTCAACTTGAAAAAGGAATATGGTGCCTTAGTCCTTTGGTTTGCATGCTAGAGAAGCTCAAACATGCACCTCTCACCATTGAATTTTGATAGTGAAATCTACAAGGTTTGAGCTCCAAAAGAGACCTTTTTTCACCCAAAGTTGTAAACTATACTATGACACCATAGTTTAATGTTTCAAAATAGTTTAACGTATCATATTTGACCTAAAGGATCATCATAAGGAGATAATATACTATGTTTTAGGTTTAATATTCACCTACAGGTCTCTCTTTTCCAAGATTATTCACATACAACAAAATTTAACTCCTACACCATTCATAAAGTGAGTAGAAGCATGAAAATATAAAACATGCTAGTTAAAATTTTACATTAAAATACATAAAATGGATCATAGTAAATTTATTACAAGTTTTAAGGATAAGTTCACCTACATGATCCTATTTGTCCCAACATAGTTGACTGTGTTTGACTGGGATAGACAATGAGCAAGTTTGGGGATTGTGAGTGTGGGAAATGCATAAGGAAGAAGTAAATTGATCCAAATAATTTTTAAATAGTGTTTTAAGGTTTAAATTATGTCTTATAACAACATTTTCAAGGTTAAATTATGCAGGATCATCTATAGGGGTCCTTCTCAAATAAGAATATAGTCTAAAATCCAAGATAATGAAGTGGAGGGTTATGTAATGAGAGGCATGAAAAAGGTTAGAATGAAGAATATAAATAATAATATTCATTATTATTATATAAATATTTAATTATCTCCATGATTTTCAAACAAGTTACTAAAGTGACTCTAATAATATAGTTCACAACCTAGAACATGAAACCCTACACACAGTCTTTTTGCCTAGCAATTTGTCTTGGGTTTTTAGTACATTTGAGGGGCCTAATGACCTGATAAAGGGGAATTTTTTTTTTATATTACATCATTATAAATTTTATAATTTGATACAACCTTTTATTTATCTAAGGTAATAGGGGAAGTACCCTTTATTTTATCTTAGATAGAGGGTACTTCCCCTTATGCATAAACTGGGAGGTTTGAGAAAGAGTGACAAAGGAATGAACAAGGAGCTATTTGGAACTTAATAGGAGGTTTTTAAAGTTTAAATAAACATAGGTAAAACATGTAAATAAATAATATATGGATGAATCCCAATAAGATGGCCTAGACCCTCGAACTTGTAGGCAGGTCTAATAGGCAAGGTTTAGGCCTAAAGCCAAATGGAGAACCATTTTCAGTTCTAGTATGGGGTGAATATTATAATGGATTAGATCACATATATTTGGGGAAAAAAATTATATAATCTATTTGGATGTATTTTAATCCATAAAAAAGTCATTTTGAGCTTTAAGACAACTCAGACCTATAAGAAATGGAAAGAAGAGCTTGATATAGAAACTTTAGTTGCTTACAAATCCTTAGAAACTATGCATGGATATATAAGAAGCTTGGAGATGTTAAAAAGGTTATTGAGATGAATTATTTTGGAATTTTTTTGTTATTCTAATGTTGCATCTTCATGAATGAACCTTAAGAATAAAATTGACTAAAAAACCCTTGTAAACCCTAGTTCTAGACTAGATGGAGAAAACAAGTCTGGAAGGCTATATAGACAAGATGAAATGGTAATTAAAATTAATGAAAACTATAATATACTCTCCAATGAACCTTCCCATCCACTTGATATGTTTCATACCTATATGGATAGGGTACATAATTTCTCCTTTTGACTATTTTGTGCATTGTTTAGGTTCTAGGAGATTTTGAGAAATGAAATCAACTTTAGAAGGAATATTGAGACTTAAGATAACTACCCATGTAAATTTAATGCCTTTTAAAAAATCCTAAGTGTTTTTACTAGCTACTTCATCTCAGCCAATCAAAACTGGCATAGTGAACATGGTAGTGAGAAGGGTGAAAAACTTCAAGTAAACTAATTTTAAAGAGTGCCTAATGCCTCTAAGGCCATGGAAGGTTTTTCAAAGTTTCATATAGTCCCTTGAACATATTTTCATGGAAAATTGAATCTAATTTTGAGTCCATGTGTGAGGGGTGTGTGAAAGAGGAGTTTACTTTGAGCATAAATAGTGATGGCATACTTCCAAAAGATTCTAGATGATTAGGACTACAAACAATACATGGAGAGGCATTTATAAAACCCTTATATATTATTAAAATAATTAGAGCTATTCGTAATCAATTTTGGGATGTTCCAATAGGGGTGAATGATGAAGGCAATTTCTTTGTGTACAATGAGAACTCCTACACCATATCTTAGGAGTTTCATGACTTGAAGCAAAAATTGTGATTCTTGACTTTGCATGATCAATTTAAAACTCTTTTATCATGTAAAATTGGCTCATATTCTCAGTTTGACAAGTGTCTTTATGAATTTTAGAATTCTTTCTTCTCTTCTCTCTCTCTTAAGTTCTATAATAACTAGCCATTTTGGACTTTGTGAATTATGCTCCACCTAAGTATGGAAAATACCTATTCATTTGAATATTATGGATCAATAAATACTATTTATTTTTACCTCTTCCATGACTATTCATAGTGTGTTCACTTGAATGATTGATCTTGTTCATGTGATGACTATTGTTTCCTTAACATCATTGTCTTATTCTCCCACCTATTTTCATCTTGAAAGCTTCTTCTTGTAGGTCATGTGAAGTGTTTTATGATGTGTCAAGGTTGAGTGAGTTATTATATTCAAATAGTGCCATTATAGGCCTCTTGTCTAGTCCTACTATCCTAAAAATTCATCACAAACTCATAATGAAACATTGATGTGAGAAGATTTAGATTGGAGAAGTGTATGTTTAGTTAGTCGCATGGTCTCATGTGTGACATGCAACTAGTTTGTATTCATCAACTAATTTGGTGTATCACCTCCCATAGGATAGTTTAATTTTAGTTTTCACTCCCTTATCCCTCATAATCATAAGTTTAGTAGTTATATACAAGTGGTACATTAAGGGATCTAGTCTTATCTAGATATTCACCTCATCCATAGGCTACCCATAGCCCAGAGGTGTTTCAATTATGCCACTTAGATGAGGAGAGCTAAGACATCTCCTCAAAGGGTAAAAATCCAAGTAACAATAATACTAATGGTATTTTATGTTATTATTAGGTATTTAGACCTTGTTATTATATCTTGGACTTGAGTAGAGGGTTCAAACCTATGGTTGAAACTTGGAATGGAGGGCTTGATCAGAGGTAAGTTGACAATGATGAGGTTGTCAAATGGAAAAGGGTCTTTGAGGGCTTGGATTGAAATATGAAATCACACCTAAAATGCTTTAGTATAGAACAATTAATCAGATTAGTAGCAATAAGTTTGTAAAATAAAGATTCAATAGGCTCTCTTAGGTCACTAAAGACATGATAGATAGGCACAATTTTCCTTGGAGGGGTTTCTAATGGTAAAGGTTGATACATTTGTTGCACAGATCTTGGTTATTGTGCTTGCAACATTGGTTGGAGAGGTTGTTGGGTAGGAGTAAGCTGAAAAGGTGGTATAAATGATGTTTACACTATTTGGACATGATGTGACTCAGTTACTCCATTACCCATAACATTCTTATTATGGTTGAATTGTTTTGGTCTATCTTGGTTATTGGCCTATGTTGGTTATGATGTTTGCACTTGGATTGGATTTTTATTTTGGCCACTTCCCTGACTAGTACCTTGATTCTAATTAGTTAAATTAAGATTGATGATCCATTTATTAATAAGGGCTTTCTCAATCAATAATCCTTTATCGATGATCTTTTTGAAAGTATGTGTACATTATAGTTTTAGATGATAAGAGATTTCACTATGAAATTTTTTAGTAAATGCAATGGCTAATTATTTATCTAGTAAACTATATGTGAATCAACTTGCAAGGGATCTCCATTGTTGTAGATAGCTTGAAAAACTCTCACCACCTTTTTGTTTGCTTGTGTCAAGTCAACCAATGAAATCTCATATTTGAGATTATAGGAAAAGTGTTACAAAAACTTATCAAAAAGATCATAAAAATATATTATTTAATTCTTGGGTAATTTTAAAAACCACTCCAAGGCTCGTCCATCCAAGCTCCTTGGAAAAAACAACAAAAGGTATATATTGTTATAGGCCACTAGTTGACATGTGACAAACAACTCAATTAAATGGGCCTTAGGGTCACCTTTCCCTTTGTATTTGTCAAATTTTGGTGGTTTGTATTTTAGAGGAAATGGTATCTACAAGTATTCCATGTTGAATGGATAAGAACACACATCATCCAACTTAAACTTTTTAGTCTATTTCCTAGCCTAAATGGTAACAATTGCATCCTTCATATATTACAATTCTTGGGATATAAAATTTGAAGGAACATTGGTTTGAGGGAGAATATTGGTTTGGGTAGATGGTTGGGAAGTCACAATTGAAACACTTTGACCAAGGTATGATGGAGATATCTATTGGGGTACATTGGTTTGGTTGGGAAATAGACCAGTAATATGCATATGCAGATTAGGATGTACTTAGAATTGCACATTTGGTTGTGAGATACTCTAGTTTGGGTTGGATATGAATGTTTGACTTAGAGGATTTTGTGGTTGGGATGGAGGGATATAACTATATTGTGCTTAATATGGTTGAAAAGGGACATGCTATTAACTAATTAAACCTTGCTGTTGAGTGGGAACTTGTGGCACATTTTGAATCTATTGTTGTCTAGTAGGTACTTGAGAAACATGGGAGCCTCCTTGTTATACAAATCCTTGTTGGGAAGTGAAAGCATGTTAAATATTTAGTATCTGTTACTAACCAATATTTACACATTATTGTCTAGTCATCATTTGATTTTGGATTGGTATACTAGTCTACAACTGAGGAGGTATATTTACCACTACCTAACGAGGTGGAACATTAGTTTCCCATTGTTGAGTTGGTAATATATTTGGCCTCTATTGTTTTGGTACACTAGATTTTGCATGTTTTTCTAGAATATTTCTCATCACTTATTGAAGAGGAGTAGGATTCATCACATTTGACTGTTGAGGTATGACATTGGTTTTTGGTTGACTACATAATCCTATCAGTTTAACCCTTGATGAAGTAACTGGTTGAGGTTGGGATGTAGAAATTATTATTTCCTAATTTTGAGAACCACTAATAGTGTTTACTAAAGTCACATATTGTTGGATAAATACCGGTGTATGAACACTACTTTAATGTGGATTTGATGTTGCTTGCACCTTGTCCACTATATTTTGCTCATTATTCTACATAGAAGTAGAAGACGCTTCTTCAATAATTGGCATATGCATCAAGTTGTCTATAAAATTATTTTGTGTGAATGGGTATGAATTTCAATTATCTTGACTAGTTAACTCTATCAAAAATCCTATTAAAGGAACTAAGTCAGTAAGAGGTTTGCTCACCATGGTCATTTGATTAAAATTACATGCTTAATTTAGGTAGGTTTGATATGCCATCTTCATTTGGTTAAAGTGGTCTTCCATGAGTTTTTTTGCCTCTATTAGGCATATTAGGGTCCTAATATATTATTTAGGCTAGAGCTAAAGAATTGTTAAAAGAATCTTGTTGATCATAAATTATGTTGTGGGGCATTCTTACTAGGCTTGTTAAATTCTCATGAGGGAAGTCTGATAGAAACTTGGCCCCTACCTCTATGGATCTAACCAAAATATCATCTTTGTTCTCTAATAAGTGACACTCAAATATAAATGGATCATATGTGGAAGGTGTATTATTAGAGCATGACTGTTGAAGAACTGGTTCGTCAGTTGTGGGTATTGTAGCTAGATATTGTGTGGTTTGTTCTTGGTCTTGTCTTAAATAAGGTGGTGTATTAACCAAATAGTTAGCCAATGGATCTTGGATTTGTGCCCCTAATTGAGTATTATAAGAGGGATAAGGATTCATATCATAATAAATATTATCTACATATGGGTCTTACACCATTTCTTCGTATGCAACCACATTACTAATCCTTGGAGTGTATATGAGTCCACTACGAGTGTAGGAATACATGTTGGGATCCATAGTTAATGCTTTGTGACAAAGAGAGGTCTTAAAACTATACAAATACATTATATAAAAAAAGATGATGTTCTAACTTGATTTTGATTCATCAAAAGGATCAAAAGGTTGATGTAAATATTTTTGATAACATAAGCTAATGTTAAGTGTCTAATGTTACACATTTTACATAAAAATATTAAGTAAATGAACTAAAAATTGAAATGCCAAATACTAAGGTTGAAGTATTTCAAATTAGTCTAATCTAGAAAATTAAAAGTTGTTAGGTCTTTTGGCCAAAATGTGGCATCAAAAGTTAGGCTCAAACATGGCATGCACTAGGACTCTTGACCAAAAGGAGTCAAAATCTAGACTTTGAAATAGATGAGATTTTTAATCTAATGGATTTGAAACACTTCTAACAAACATTAGACATTTGATTCTTGGAAATGGAATAAATTAAATATGTATAAAGTATGAAACAAAAGGCACTTTAGAGATAATTTATTTTCTCATAAATAATGGTATAAACCTTGGTTCTTTTGACAAATAATCTAGACAAAAGTGAATGGCATAACTGTGCTAGATAAAGGTTCACAAAAGTATACTCAGATTGGTTTGAAAATGTAGGAACAAATTTGAATTCTATGCAAGAGGGCCTATGAAACAATATCTGAAATGTTTTGGGTAGCATAATAGTGTTAGATTACCCAAAAGATATGACAAAATTCTATTTTCAAAAACTATTTAAGGCAAAGATAATTTCACATAAATTTGATAGCATAACAATACCTTTCTTGACTCAAAATTTTATAGTTCATAGAATCAAAGTGTAAGTGTTTAGAATAAAATGACTTAAGTCTATCAAGTGGTGATAATGATCATGAGTCTTAAATGACCTTCAACCCAAATTAGAAATTGAACCTATGTTCCCTCAAGTTTAGTGCAAATGGTGAATCCACTTAACACATCAACTTATGAAGGTGTAATTTAATATTTAAATTATAAATGAAAGACTTTAAACAAACTTTGTCAAAGTTCTAGACTCAATTCGGTAGCATAACTGTGATGAAGTGGATGATATGACTCTAAGTTTTGGTGAACTTTGAACAAGGCAAAGTGATGATTCACGTGTGTAGCATAACACCTCTTTTTTGATAGGGAAATGATGACCATGTGTTTTTGGTTAAGTTTTTTAACACCAATTTTTTAATCTAAACAAGACTTTAATCTAAGATAAAACAAACTAATTAATCGCTCTTAGATCCTAAAATGATAAGGTTGCTTGGTATTGTTAGAATTTGTCAATATACGTCATTTTGAGAGATTTTTAAGTGTTCATCCAAAAAGTAAATGCGCATTATATAGTACTATTTCTACACCCCCTTCTCTCAAATGATAGTAATATGACATGGACCTTGAGGTGCACCTTACACCAACAACACTTTCATAGTAAGTGGGGATTTGTCTAAGATCTATAACTTTTCAAACATTCTAGGGGAATCAATTTCATAATGAATTTCACATCAAACAATGCAAAAAAAAGAAAATATTTTGGGTTCATATCACTTATATTATTGCAAAAAAGTCTATTCATTTTTGAAACCACTACATCATGTTGTTTTCTCAGTGTAGTGTGATGTCCAAAGTGCCACTACGTCCCGTGTGTAACTCTAATATGGAGCCAAATAAAGATAATGCCAGTAGGTGAAACCCTGGGTCAAATCTTCCATAAAGAACTCATTGGAGGTAATGACATCCCCATCACAATCCAAGTTTACATGAAATAAAGAAAGCATAAAATAGAAAGACTTTATGGTCGTTGTCAAGGTCACCCAATACTTTTGTGATTTTTTGGGGAGTGCTTTAAATGACATTCTTTCTATTCCTTGGACTAGGAAATTTATAAATAAGGAAATATATTTTAATTCCAATGGATCCCTAAGGGGTAAAAATGGAAGAGCATACATGCAAAAACCTTCTCTTTGCCAAACAAGTTTTAATTAAACAACTATTGAAAACAAGAATTGTCAAGTGTGTTCAATTTTAAAACCCAAATGAAAGATGTGTTGGTGTTTTTTGACCCCTTGGTCTTAAGTTGTAAATTTTAAAGGATAACTATAAAACATTTATTTTAAGCACATAAATGTTCCATTAAGTACTAAAACAAAGTTCCTATTTCATTTTAAAAGTATGAAAAAGATGTTCTAAAACATGTTTTAACAAATTTGAAGCCCCTTGATTACCTGTCTACCCTTAAGGCATCACCCCAAAAGAAAATGTGTTAGGTTAGACAATGTTAGCACAAATATAAAGAAAATATTAAATATATGAACACCTAAAAAAAACAAATTAGAGGGCCAAAAATAAAATATAACACATAACACATAAAATCCTGTACATAAAATATAAAAACTTGCAGTTAGTATTTTTAATATAACTTTTAAAATATAGATCAATTTACCACAAAATTTGGGGAGGTTATCAATAACTCTAGTCATAATGTATTTGAAATTTTTTAATTCCAAAAAGTCAATAAATTTTTTTATCAACTATGTTCTAACTATTTTTACCATAAAAATAAAAAATAGAACGTGACAATTACTTAAATAGCTATAACTTCTAAAATATAGAGAATGTTTTTGTGAAAATTTTAGAGAATATCAATGAAATATTTATATATATATATATATATATATATATATATTATTAAAAAATAGAAAAAAATATTAAGTAAATAAAAAGTTATGAATTTTTTATTGGCCATTTTTAATCAAAGCAAAAACAAAACAAAAAATTAAAACTATGAAATACAAAAAAGTTTATGGGTTGCGATCTCATGAAGATAGTCCCACCAGGCATGCCATTAAGTGAACTAGTAATTTGAATCAAGAGAGGTGTTAGTATATTTTTAGTCACAAAATTAAATCAAATTGAAAAACCAACACACTAGCTAGCATACATCTCTAGGCCTAGTTACTATGGAGACCTTAGTGAGGGAAAGCCATTTGAGAACACAACTAAAAATGCAAAGAAATAAAAAATGCAAACACAAAAAAATTTCTTACCAAATAATTGATTTATCTAAAAGGCTCCTTATTTTTCTTGCTTGGATTGTGATTCAAGAGATATTCTTCAATGGAATGTGGCTACCTTCATCTCCTCTTGGCACTTTTGGCTTTCACTTTGCTTGGCTTGGCTCAATAATTTAGAATTATAACACTAAGATGCAATGATTTTTGAATGAATTTGGTAATTATAAGTTTGGCATAAAAAATCTTAAAATTCAATAGACAAGGCTTCCTATTTATATATTTTTGGAATGGTTTGAGGATCAACCATGACCATCCATCTCAATATTGAGATGTGTGGCCATGAATAAATCCAAATATAAAATTCATTATATAGATATCCTCATTAATATTTGGGATAGATGGGTATTGTATAGGATTGGAGGGTCTTGATGAGGCATGGGAGACCCATAATCCTAATATTTTATGTATTTATGGCTTAAGTATGCCACCCCATATGATGATGTCACATGATGATGTAGTTAATAAAAATCAATTTGCAATAAAGATTTATTCAATAATTTTCATGAAAAATTAAATTAAGGCCTTAATTTGGTTTAATTAGCCTAAAACATGATTAGTCAACTTTAGTATAAATTTTGGATCTTGGTGCACAAATTAATCAAATTGGTCAAACTGTCTTGTTATTGGTCCTAAATTTGACTAGATTGGAATTAGAAGTTAATGTTAGATGTGTTGGATCCATTATCCCATCTAGGATGTTACCAACACCAAATAACAAAGGCATGTGTCTCACTCAAGAGATTTGATCAAAAACATCAATCCAAGACACCCAAGTGTGAAATTGGTAATTTGACTTGAAATAATCTGATCAAAGTTTGTTGGACCATAAATTACACTACCCCATTTAATGATACTCTAACCAAAGTCAGTACTTTAATATATCAATTTCAATCCATTTAACACATTTTAGTGTTTTTAGGATAAATTGTGCACTTTAGGTGAAAATTGGTTAAAATCTTGGTTGGTGGTCATTGGTGCCTAGATTTAAGTGTCTACAAGACATTCTAAAAATAGACTTCAGGAGTTGATACAAGAATTATGAGTTCATCGTTTTTCTTCATGGGATAAAAAATGTGCGTATAACATTTATGAACCTCATGAATAATGTGTTCAATTATTATCTATATCAATTTATATTAGTATTTTTAGATGATATCCTCGTCCATTCATAATGTGAGGAGGAACATCTAGAATAGTTGAAGTTGGTTCTATAGTAGTTGCAGAAGCATAAGATTTTTAGGAAGGATTCAAAGTGTGCCTTATTTCAAAAAAAGGTATAATAAATTAGGCACATTATATCTATATAAGGAATTCCCATAGATCCTTTGAAGATTAAAGCCATTATGGAGTGGGTAACACTTAAACATTTTCATGTAGTTAGGATTTTTATGGGTTTATTAGGGTATTATAGGAAGTTTATTGAATTTTTTTCTAAGATTACAAATTATATTACTTATCTTCAATATAAAAATTATAGGTTCATGCGGTACATAAAGTGTGAGGAACCTTTTCAATAGCTAAAAAGAAGACTCACCTCAGTACCAATGTTAAAATTTCTTGATCCAAATGGTTAATTCTTAGTAATAGCTAATGCGTTAAGAGATGGCCTTAGATGATTTATCATGTAATAAGGTTTTTTTGTAGCTTATGAGTCCATAAATTTAAAAGCATACAAGGATAATTATTCCTTGAATGATCTAGAATTAACTACAATTGTTCATGTCTTATAGGTTTGGAGCCATTATCTATTGGGAAAACCATTTAATCTCAATTATAATAACTTGGGACTCAATTATGTATTCACCTAACCTAACCTAAATGTATGTTAGAGATGATGGTTAGAGTTCTTGTCAGATTATGATTTTGACATCAATTATATTAAAGGTAAGGATAATAGGGTTTTGGATGCCCTTATCCATCGAAGGTATTACTGATGCTTCTAAATGAACCATAGGTGCTCTCTAGTGTTTAAAGAACACTTATAATTTTAGAATCTAAATATTTAAGGCATGAGTTGTAGGTGTTTGGAAATTAAGATGCCTATGGTGGAAATAATAATAGAGAAACATGAATTATTCCACAATATTTATAAATTTTGATGGTAGGGGGACATCGTGGTTCTTTTATTGTAAAGTTTGGATAAATTGACCCAGATCTAGACCATTGAATAGACTAAAATTATTATTAACAATGTATCTACGCTAATGTGATTTGTTAAAAAAGTACAAAAGGAAAGGTAGAGTAAGAAAGATATGGTGATCGCTGATCTTTGACTATGAATATATTGATAGAGTTTCAAGAATTACCCAGTATGATCTTAACCAATATATAGTAAAAGGTATCCTAAGCTCACATTCCACTATAAACCAAGATTGATTCTGAAAATGAAATGATGATACAAGTAAAAATTAGATCCATTTTTTAAGTTATACACAACATCTAGATAGTGAATGTACATTTTTCATGCAAAAAAAATAAAATGAAGTAAACTCAATCTCATTGAACTAACTTAGCATTACACAATTTATAAACCTTGTAATTAATAACTAACCTAGTATTTCTAGAAACTATTCATATTCAAAACTTAGACAAGCAATTGATAAAATTTAGCAATTTAAACACTTCAACCTAGATAATTCTTGTAGAATTCCTTTATCCTTTGTATTAATTGCTTGCAAGTGGTACTAATACAATTCAAAGTTCTTCCCTTACAACTGGTAATACATGCATTTTTATAGGAATCCATGTAGTATATCGATCAATTTTACAACTACAAGTGTAAAAAAGATAGTTGTCTTTGTTACAAATATAATACAAGTATCTTTTACAATCTTACTGACCTAGAGGCAATCATGCTAACAAACTAGCATGTGCCTTTACAAACTAAATGGGTTGCCTTGCTAACAAGCCATAATTAAGATGCCTCAGGTGGGTCCTTTCACTAGTGTAAGATGATCATGGCCATTTTATGTTATTCATCCACTAGGCTTAAATATATGACTGACCTAGTGATGCATTCCTCTTCTTGGTTTGCCAACTCATCAAAAAAATTATCATTCCTAGCCAAGGCTTCCTTGATTCTCCTAGATTCATTGATTCTCTCCCCCACATTGAACATCATGTCTAAAACTCTATTGTTTTCCTTCCTTGATTGTCCTTGACCCTTGATTTTGATTTCTTGAGTCACCAAGGTGGCTCTATGATATAATTGTACATCATTTATAATCCCCAGAGTGGTATTTTGTGCAGGATCTTCAAGCATGATACCTAAGAGCTTTTCAACTCTACTGATGAGCTCCATTTCTTCTTCTATGAGCTCCTCAACTTTGACATGCCAAATATTCAAAGCCTAAAGTTTTTATCCAATAATCCCCAAATTAGAACTTAAATATCATTTACTGATAGCCTTAAAGTTTCGTATATGCTTCTTAATATGGATATCAAGAAGTTCGGTAATTTTATCTTCAGAGGTATGCCACTGAGTAGCTAGTTTCATAGCTAAGGCAACTTGATCTTGAAGGGAATGTTGCCTTTACTTCATGGATTTCAATGCTCTAAGCATGTTCGAAAATGACTCATCTAGCATTTTGATCATGGAGCCTGCGCCTGAGAGAATAGCTTGAGTCTACAATTCTCCTTTTCTTCCTTTAGGTTCTTAATTCTTTATACCAACCCTTAGACACCAGCTCTGGCCTATTGAGACTAAGCCTCAATTAAACTTACCACATCTTCTTCATGAATGGGAGATTATCCAAGTTTTTGTCCTCTAATGGGGGTTAACCTTGTGAATGGTTCCACCCTATTGAATGTGAACTCTTCCTTGCCCACCACAGCTAGGCTCATTAAGGTTCTTTCTAAAGATGTTGTGTCTAGGTTGAATTGTAATTTAGCTTTTGGTTCCCTAGGTTTTGGAGGCTCAATAATCTCCACACATATACTTTTAGATGCTCTTGGGGTATTAATTCCCTCTCCTCTTTGAATATGTTGAATATGTATTCTCCTTTCTTCATACTTTTCCACTACATCTTTGATCCATGGCTTGATATTGTCATCCTCAGTCAAGCCAATCCATGTCAAGGCCCAGGAAGGGGAGAGGGATGGGATCTTTTGTAACTTACCATAGATAAACTAGTTAGGGATGACTGGTCCATAAATTGGATTCTCATCACTAAAGAGGTTGACTTCACTTATGAGATGAGTGATGGTCAACCTAGGCCATTTTCTTGGAGCCGTAGGCACCAAGGCCAATTCTAATTTTCTCTTCTTTCCATCTAGTGGGATCAATTATTTACTTTCTTTACCAGAGGGATCCTCCTTCCTATCATAACCATATATATCTACTATGTTAATAAGGGCACCTTCCAATGTTTCTCCTTCTTTAAGGGCAACCATGCCAATGAATTCCACTAGGGAATAAGGTTTTTATGGGAGTGATGAAGGTGTAGGGCCTTCTCTAGGTCTCTCTTCTATCTTTGGTTCCTCAACCATAGCTTTACCTTTTCCCTTGATGTCCCTAGGCTGCTCAACCAAGGCTTATGCTATAGTTTTTGCTTATTAAGGCTCAGATTACTGTCCCTTAGTAGCTGGATTTTGATTAGTAGTCCTAGATGAACCAAGCAATAAGTGATAATGTAAAGGGTTTAGTTTCCATCTTTCTCTTGAGGGCTTATTATCACTGACCAACCTACACTCCAATCAGATATTGTGACCTCCAATTTTATAAAGTAATTCTTCAAAATTCTTAGCTTTGATGTATATGTCATCACCTACACCTAGCTGATGTCCATATTCAATCTTTGGGACCTTCATATCTTGGATGTGTTTGATTACCCTATTCTTAGGGTCCTACATTTTGAGGTCATCCAATTGAAAATTTAAGGAATTCATATGAACCACCATGACCTCTAGCTGCTTCCAATCTTTGATTATGATTTTTTCAATGTCTAATGGGAAGGGATGGACTTGAGATTTTTTATTTTCTTGACATGTCCTATCAATGCCTTGAATAATTTGGGAGGCAATATCTTACTTTGTAAGCTTGTTGGGGACATGAATTGGTAATATATAGGGTTGAGTCAGGATTCCCTCTATCTTTATCACATTGTAATCTGGGTAGTACCACACATCCCCCATGGTTTCCATTTTTTTATTGATGAGAGGATGTAGCCTTGGCATAAGGATGCCTATGATTGCCTCATAAATGGCTAGGAAAACACCATCACAAATAAATTTCATGTGGTCATTATACTTGAATGTATGTAATCTAGAATAATGGTGGGAGATTATGGTCCTACCATTAGGGGACCATTTTCTTATGCCAATAAAGGTCATAGAGGCTAGGAGGGAATCCGAGAAATAGGACATCATATAAAACTACTTAGATGTCCTTATTTTAATGGTCATGAATTTTTTGGCCAAGAAAAAGCTTATCAAGTCTCTCGTAGGAGGGGTCATTTTTTCTCCTAGTATAAAGTGGACATAAGATACCCATACTTTGTTCACATAATTAGTGGAAAGGGCACCAAGGGATATATTTAACAAGGTCATGGATATCATAACACCCTTTCTAAATTTTAAAATAGGTATTTTTCCATTAGGGGTTTTAAAAACATGGAATCCTTGGATTAACCAGGCTGTGAGGACCAAATTGAGGTCCTGGGTGTTAGTATAATATTTCATGGATAGGAGATTGAGATGGGGTAGGGTAATCTTGTAGTATATCTCAAAGGCCATGAGAGTGATATATGTAACTCTTTTATATCTTCCCTATCAAATAATCCAATCCCTATCTATTCTATAATCCATGAAGATAGGAATAAGGACATCGATACAATACATTACCTATAGTTTTTTTATTACATGATGAAGGCTTGCCATCTTATTTGTAACTATATCATTATATATTTGATGTATAGTATCATTTATCTTCTCCTCCTAAGAGATGGGTTACAATTCTTCCACAGGAATAATAATTTTGACCAATTCCTAACCCCATGGACATTTAGGGCTGCCAAGTCTAGTTTGATATCCTTGAAAACCCTTCCTTCATTGATGAAGGTCAGATAGAGCTCAATTTCCATATTTAATTATTGTGTGTCTATCACCATTGATGATATATAATTATCTCCTTAGGATTGCCAATGATTTCCCTAAGACACTTGTTTCTCAAAGATTATTTATGCTATCTTGACCAAGTGAAGTTAATTGAGTCAACTTGGATCTTCTTTATAGAAGGTTTAGGGCTTTGATATTTAATGGTAGATTTATTCAGGCATTAACTTCATACGTGCCTTAGATTTGATGAGACCATTTTATTCATATCCTTTATGTTTTTGAGCTCAGAATATCTTTGATTTTCCCTTTGATGCTTATGTAGAGCCCATATGGCAATGTTTTAGACTTTCATGGCAATTTTCATAATTACCCTTTAGATACTAGCCATTGGATTTTAAAAGCCTCCTTTATTTCACTTTGTTGGATCAAGATATTTGGTTTAATGTGATCCATTGATCCAAATCCAAGTCCCAGTGTTCCTATTGGATCTTTTATCTTTTGGCTCATGGTCATGACACTTGGCATTCTTGCATATTTATTCTATGCTATGTATCTTTATCAGTTACCTTCTTGGTCATGCATTAGCCACGTGTCAAGCTCATGGAGCCTTGAAAATTCATTGGGATCTTCATGCCATTGGATTAAATATATAAAGTGAGAAATCACCATTGATATTTGTGGGGCCCTTTTATTCAGTAAAGGTCCTCTCGCACTATTGGATCAAATCCAACGAGTGAGTGATCACCATTGATCTTCATGGTGAGCTCGGTCATTAATTTAACACCTTTATTAAGTGGGTCTCATTAATTTTCTTTTTTGATTAACAAGTCACCACATGTCTATCCCTCTAGGCTTTATGTACCTTTTGACTTTTCTTCTTATGCCTCACATCATTGGATCAAATCCAATGAGTGAGCGATTATCATTGATACTTTCATAATGTATGATATTTAAGTGGGATTTTTTTAGTTAATATGCTCTATCTAATCAAATATTATGAGTGAGTGATCACTGTTGGATCTTGAAAGGGATACAAGGAATAACCATTAGGCCCAAGGACACAAATACTTAAGATAGATTATTTAGACTAAGGTTAAGATAAAATATTAGGGCCTCAATATTAATAACCTAGTCTAAGTTAGGTGACTTAAAAAGGGACTACATAAAGAATGTTAGTTAAGACCCAAGGTAAAATAAAAGGTGAAAGGAATAAATAAAGCCTTAGGTCACATTTAAAAAACATGATAAATCTTTTATTAACCAATTTATTCAATCATCCCCACCAACTTGGTTCCCACTAATATTTGAATTTAAACTGAGGACCACCTAGGGTTTGTAAACACCAAACCCTAGGTGGTCCAAGGAACCTACAACAACTTAATCAACTCCATTATCCTGGTCATTAATTTAACAAGAGGTTTGAAAGATACACAAATGTTTAATTCATGAGTGGATGATCTTCAAATTCTTTCACAAGGGACCTTAATGTTCAGATAATTCAAACTTGTATACATAGGTCTCTTAAGGGTCCCCAATTTTAAAATGAGTGGGGTTTGTTGGTCCCAATAGGTATATAGTAGCTTTGTCTACTATCAAGAGTAATTTTTTTGATCAAGTGATGAAGTTATCTATAAGATATTAATTTTAAAAATAGATAAAGATATCATTGGCTCAAAATTCTCAAGATCCTAAGTTTAAGGGATTTGAATTTGAGGATGATGGTTTATTACGGTACAAAAAGAGTAATTTTTGTGATCAAGTGATGAAATTATCTATAAGATATTAATTTTATAAATAGATAAAGATATCATTGGCTCAAAATTCTCAATATCCTAAGTTTGAGGGATTTAAATTTGAGGATGATGGTTTATTAAGGTATAAAAGACATATTTATGTACCATATAAGGATAATTTAAGGAGTGTAATACTCAAGTAACTACACAATTCTCCTTATTCAAGACATCTAAGTGTGACTAAGCTCTTGTCAAAGATAAGTCCATTATAGTTTTGAAAAGGAATTAATAAAGATGTAATAGACTTTGTTTTTTGATGCTTAGAATGTCAATGAGTTAAGGTTGAGCATGTACATCTCATTGGGTTATTATACCCACATTATGTACCATAATGGAAGTGAAAAGTCATTATTATGGAATTTATCCAAGGGTTACTAATGTCTCACTACTAACATGACATGATATTGGTGGTTATTAATAAACTCACCAAAGTATCTCACTTCATTCTTGGTAACATTTCAGATGATGCACCTATGCTTATGAAGAGGTTAATGAAAGAAGTGTATAGGTACATGGGTTTCTTAAAAAATTATTTTAGATAAAGATACAAAAATGAATTATAGATTATGGATGACTCTAAATTTAGCTTTGGGTACTCAGTTGAATTTGAGTATAGTGTACCATCTGGGAAATGTTAGCTCACTAGGATACTCCTTTTGAAGGAGATAGTTAAATTATCTTCAAGCTCGAAGTAACATGGGATTGGTCTAAAGGATGCGGGTGACCTATAGTAAGACCAAACCCCTAGTTTATGGGGATATCTCCCTTGGTAAATAAACATAATATTTCTTCCTAAAACCTAATACTATTGGGATGAACAGAGATAGAGTGAAAACATGAAAAGAACATATTCTAGGATGGTGATGCACCAATATTCATTTATCCTCTCTTGACTAATCTTAAACAACACTTTCTGAAGCAAATGAAAGACTAATAACTAAACAATATTATTTTTAAACTCCCAAACATAAGTGTTTCATGTGGAAGGTATACTACTTGAAGGTAATAAAAGGAAGGCTTGTCTTAGACACTGTCAACTAGATCCCTCTTAGTATAACTACCACATTTTAGCACATCACATGAACTACATAGGATAAAAATATAAAACTTAGATGAATGAGATGACCTATAAAGGATAATGAGAATCAAACTTTCTAAAAATCAATAAACCATAACACACACTAGTGATAACAAGAAGTCTACAACCAATCCTTTCTTATTGATTCTCAAGGTTCAAGATACAATTTGGCAGAGTTTTACTACACCTAACCTAGGGATGGAAAACAAAGGCCTTAAGTCATGAATATATAGAAATTTTTAAAAGAGAGAGAAGGGAAACCTAGTGTATAAGTGGTATGATGATTCCATAATTATCATCACCCACTCACTCAATAGTTACAATAGCCCTTCACACTCCACCATGCATTGTTTGGGTTGACAAGTGCCTTAAAGGGCACATTTAGGGCATTAGAGCCTATTTTTAGCTATTTTTTACCCATTAAGTGTGTATTCATGCCATATTTGGTCAATTAACTCTCCTCTCATCAATTACTAAGCATTTAAAAGGTCCAATTAGGTCTCCTTCATGAAGCATTAAGTAGTTCCCTTTTACGACATGGCCACGTTCAAGAAACTATCTAATTCCTTCATAATGGACATGGACATGGATATTTATCACCTAAATGGATATTTATATAGGTTTTATGATTAATCATTAAATTCATATTTTCTTTCTACATCTATGATCATATCTAATTGTTGATTAAATGGCTCACTAGACAAGTAGTCTAGTCTCTTACCTATTCACCATTTAGATGAATATGAAAGATAGATCAACCCTCCAATCTAACTGGATGACCTTTTTTTACATCTTAACCAACCTTATATACCAATATTTAGACTCTTTAAGCAACACACACCTATAATCTTACTCTACTTAGATGACTAGGTCACTACTTTCTTACATTCCAAGACTGCCTGATTGGGGAAGGTTTATATAGGCATTTCTAAGACAAAATGTGAATATTTTATGATTTGAATTAGTGAATAAAGCCTCGTGGTACCTATTATAATGATATAAAACTCTTGAACATGTCATTCACCACATTTATTTCTAAAAATATTGAAAATTTATAGTTTTTAATGGTGTTCATACACTATCTGTATAGGCCAGTGCCATAGTTGAGGCCTCCTTTGAGTGTAATATATGACACAAGTGTTTAATAGGTGATTTAAGTACATATGGATGCATTTTTTTATAAAATATTGATAATCAGGTCCTTATTAAGGTTTTAGGGAAGTTTAAGAGAGTTTTAAACTCTTATTAATGATTCATAGAGGTTAGGGCCTTAACCTTCAAACCAATGCCACTAATATCTTGTGGACAAATACCCCCACCTCTCCTAAAGTGATTAGCTCCCCATGTAGTATTTTCATAAATTTGTGAGCCTGTCAAGTTGCCTCTTGAGTGAGAAATATGCATTTTGGGTAGTCTTTAGGTGTGTTCAGGCCAAAATGATGGGCTATGATTTTTAACCTAAAAAATAGAGTGGCCTACACATCTAAAAAACATTATAAACATCTCCATGAAGGTGTAAGATATAAATTTGATCCCATTTTTCCTCTACTATAGCTCTTAAGTGATATTACTTGAAGAAGGTGCTAGATCAATATGTCTGATTGAAATATTTCTAATTTTTGACCTTATGATAGAGTTTTGAGGCCTTTAGCCACTTTATTTGATATGTAAATCAAACCTAAGGTCCCTTAAATAAAATATATCCATTTTATCAAGCCATTTACTTTATTTTGTATACATATTATCTCTCACTTGGACACCTAGGCCTATTTGTAAGAGTTACAAGTCATGGAAGCCCATATAGGTGGCTAATGTGAGATCAATTGAGAAATTTAGGACCATCTCTCTCATTAGAAACCTATAGTATATGTAACTCTTTCCAAAATCCTTGATCATAGGCTTAAAGTGGATTTATTATGCTTGATCTGTATAGTACACATCCTACATGTGCCAACTAGTAGGTGATCTAAGTGATTAGAAAACTTTGGGAGACCATTCAGACTATTTCATAGTCCACCTACTTCATTTGAATGCATTTTGGGGAATAATTCCTTCATTGGGTTTGAGCCAAGGTTTAAGAAGGGTTTTAAAGGTTCATCTTAATGATGGTTCATATAGTATGGGCCTCCAAAACAAAACTTATTCTTATGAATTTCTACCCTACTAACCCCTCCATCTATCCTAAATATTTTTGGATCCCATGAAAATTATGTGTGGATATATAAGTAGAAGATGGTTTCCCTTGATCTCTCTTCTAAGTAGTTTTTGCATGTTACCTTCTTATCATTTATTCATAGAGTTTGGCCCTTCAACACCACTAATTCCTTTATGAATTTTGAGTCCATATGGGTGCCCAATTTTTCCTAAGATCCTTGGGTTTGGGTTTATTTATGGTGAGAGATATGAGTGTTGGAAGATGCAACTCGACATGCCTGCTCAGAGTAGTGGATCTCATGAGAGGGATAAAACTAGAATGAATCATCTCATTGAAATAAACTAATTAAAACACCTTCCTTAAGGTTTGAAACATATTCATATATCCCCATATTACATTGATTCTACTTGGGGGTTAGGCCCTACTATTGAGGTGGAGGTAAGATCTTAGACTTGAGGGAAGGGCTTAGGCCTTATAAGCTTTAGACTAGATGTTGGGACCTTTACTTGCCTTATCATGAATTTATGGCCTCAAAGTTTTCAAAGCAAAATACTTAGTCTAGTCTCCATATTATTTGCATTCCCTCATCTACTCAGACAATCTCATCAGCCCTACTCTCTCTTGTAGCCTACCTTAAGCATCATTGTCTAGAGTATACGATTGAAGTAGTTGATACTAGTGCCTTGAACAACCTCTTTTATATATTTATATGGGTGTAATTAGGGATAAAAAATCATATTTAAAATCCTAACCATATCCATGAGGTTCATCCTTTCTAACTACGTTGACACACTTATATGCACAGTCACGCCATAATTCACATGTTCTAGGTCTGCAACTAGGATTAGATAGCTTCATCGCTCAGGGAAACCATCATGTAAATCAATGAAGGGTTTGGACATGAATTCATATCCCTAAGACTCCCATTTCATATATCTTTGGCACTATCATTTGATCTAGTCATGTACTCTAGGTTGATTAAGTAGGGTTAGCTCACTATGCATGTTTGGACCATCTTATTTAATCACCTATTGATGCATTTTAACCTTGGTACCATCATATATATGCCTTAACCACATTATCAATTTGAGATTCATATTATTATGTGCACATAAGTCTCATGTTTAGGTTAGGACACAAACTTAAGAATCTCAACAATACTGTAGGTACTGATTTATGTGTATTGACTATCAACAGGTCTATTGAATAAACCTTTGAGTTAGAAGAGAGGCTTTATTTCATACCTAAGGTACCTATGTCCTTCCTTAATTTTTATTTCATATCCTTGAGATATTAATATACTAAATCATATCCTTTTCTAATACTTGGGACTCATGTGCATATAATGATTTTAAAGGATTTTACAAAGTGGGTCTCAGTTGTTTGCAATAGGTGGTGATCATGCTCTCTCAATAGGGCTCATAACTATATAAGTTCATTTCCTCATAGCACTTGTTAACCAAATTTGACCCTACAGGTTAAATTGGGATCTCTATAGGTAAAAATTTGATTTTTATATGTTTTAAGGGTTCTAATACTTGGTCATAAGGTGTATTATAGTTCATTTTATGTCATATTAGCCTTAGTCCTTAGTCATTTTAATCCTTTTAGTCTTAAGATTCATTTTAGGGGTCAAAAAATGGGAATTAAATGAATTGTATGACCTCCTTAAGATATGTGAAGGTTTAAAAGGATGATTTCATGCCCCATGTGTCCTCATATGTCTTAATCAAACTAAAAAGTGGTAGTTTATTATATGGAAAAGGTAGTTTTATTGGAGAAAATGAGCATTTAATGAGGTGTATAGAATTATAAAACCACCTATAGTTGAGGACACTTAAGAAGTGTCTATTTTTATTCCACACACTTTTATAGTGATCATTTTGATTAGAAGCTTCAAAAAATGAAGAAAACTAGCTCTCTTCTTCCACTAGGCTTGGCAAGCAAGAATGGTCTTTATGTTTGTACTTGGTATGGTTAGCAAGAGAGGTGTTAATAAAAATAATCTTGGGGGTGTCTTCTACACTTAGTAAAATTCTATTTTATCTTTTTTTGTAGAATAATGGTGGTATATGCTTTATGAACCTTTCTTAAGAAGTTAGACTATCTATTTTTCTAAGAAGTAGTCATAAATGAGCATACATAGGTGCTTGTACAAAGGTGCAATGTTGAAAATGAGGTATGAGAGCTTATATTGAGCATTGAAACATACTAATGTTTAATTTAAAAATCATTAGTGGAGATGAAATGATCTAGGAGGGTAGATTCATTGATACATGTATCACTTCATGATTATTGCTTGCATATTTAGTCTGCCATGGAATTGCACCTACAAGTGCTTGAAAGTGGAAATTTCATGTTAGAATAAAGGCTTTGAAATTGTTTTTAAGGTATTTTAAAATATAATCACCCATTTGGAGAATTGGAGAAGAGACCAATTATATTAATTAGGTTTTAAAATAATGTACATTGTCCATATTTTGCCCACTACCTGTACACATCAAAATGACCACCTACAGGTGGTACCATAGAAACCTAAGGAGCTATTTTGAAGGGTTGAGACAAGTGGTGATACACCTTAAATTATTATTTTGATTTTGACATGAAATACTTGTTTTAAATTATATATTTAAATTGGGACTTATAAACCATGTTCAAGTTCAAATGACTGATTCAGGGATCAAATCCCCAAAAGTGCAAAATAGAGCACAAGAGCTTTTTGTTGAAAGATTACAATAGGGTTACAAGGAATTTTGATGTACCAAAGTGAGAACACCTTGTATATATCCAATTGGGTTCAACTTTAAAAGGTAAGAGGGTGGATTATTCCTTTGGTTTTCTTTCTAGAGAAGCTCAAACATGCACCTCTGACCACTGAATTTTGATAGTGAAATCTACAGGCTTTGAGCTCCAAAAGAGACATTTTTTCAACCAAAGTTGGAAACTAGACTATGTCACCATAGTTGAATGTTTAAAAATAGTTTAAGGTAGCATCTATTCCCTAAAGTATCATCATAAGGAGATAATATACTATGTTTTAGGTCTAATATTCACCTATAGGTTTCTCTTTTCCAAGATTGTTCACTTATAATAGACTTTAACTCCTACACCATTCATAAAGTGAGTCTAAGCATGGAAATATAAACCCTATTAGTGAAAGTTGATACTAAAATACCTAAAATGGATCAGATTCCATGTATTATATGTTTTAATTATAAATTCACTTCATGATCATATTTATTCCAACACAGTTGACTATGTTTGACTAGGATAGACAATGAACAAATTTGGGGACAGTGAGTGTGGGAAATGCATAAGAAGAGGAAAATTGATCCAAATCATTAAAAAATAGTGTTTTAAGGTTTAAATAATATATTATAACACCATTTTAAATGTCCATTTATGTAATATCATCTACATGGGTCCTTCTCAAATAAGAATACAGTTTGTAGTAAAAGACAGTGAAGTGGAGGGTTATGCAATGAGAGGCATGAGAAAGGTTAGAATGAATTAAAAAAAAAAAAAATCCATTATTATTATATAAATATTTATTTATATCCATGAATGTAAAAAAGGTACTAAAAGGACTCTAATAATATAGTTCACAACCCATAGCATGAAACCCTACACACAATATTTTTGCCTAGCAATCTGTCTTGGGTTTTTAGTGTATTTAAGGGGCCTAATAACCTAATCAACAAGAATTTTTTTGTATATTAAATACTTATAAATTTTATAATTACATAAAACATTATATTTTTCTAAGGGAATAGGGGAATTACCCTTTGTTTTGTCTCAGACAGAGGGTACTTCTCCTTATGTATAAACTGGCAAGTTTGAGAAAGAGTGACAAAGGAATAAACTAGGAGATGTTTGAAACTTGAAAGGAGGTTTTTAAAGTTTAAATAATTATAGGGAAAAAATGGAAACATATCACATAGGGAGGAATCCCAACAGGATTCCCTATACCCTCAAACTTGTAGGCAGGCCTAGTAGGCAAGGTTTAGGCCTAAAGCCAAATGGAGAACCACTCACTTGTAGTATGGAGTGAAAATTATAATGGATTGGAGAATGTATATGGGGGGAAAAAATAGGTATATAAGATATTTTGATGCATTGGAATCCATAAAAAAATCATTTTGAGCTTTAAGAGAAATCAGGCCTATAGGAAATGGAGAGAAGAGCTTGATATAACAACTTTATTTGCTCACATCTTCTTAGAAAATATGCATGGAGATATAAGAAGATTGGAGATTTTAACAAGGGTATTTATCTGAGTTATTTTGGATTTTTTTAATTATAATGTTTCATCTTCATGAATTAACCTTAAGAGTAAAAGTGACTAAAATACCCTTGTAAACCCTAGTTCTAGACCTGATGGAGAAAACAAGGTTGGAATAATATATAGACAAGATGGAATGGGAATTAAAATGATTTAAACCTATAGGATACTCTCTAAAAACCCTTCCCATCCACTCAAAGTGTTTCTTACCTATACAGATAGGGTACAAAATTAGTCTTTTTGACTATTTTATGTATTATTTAGGTTCTATGAGGTTTCAAGAAATGAAATCAACTTTTGAAGGAATATTGAGACTTAATATAACTCCCCATGTCCATTTCATGCCTTTTAAAAACTCTTATGTGAATTTAAGAGATGCTTCATCTTAACCAGTCACAACTGGAATAATGAAGATGGTAGTGAGAAAGGTGAAAAGCTTCAAGTAGACTAATTTTAAGGTATGCCTAATGCCTCTGAGGACATGGAGGGTCTTTAAAAGTGTCATAAACATCCTTTCATATATTTTCATGGAAAATTGAAGCTCATTTTGAGGCCAAGTGTGAGGGGTGTTTGAAAGAGGAGTTTTCTTTGAGTGCAAACAGTGATGGCTTACTTTTGTAGACACTTAAATCTAGCCACCAATGAACTCCAACCAATATTTTGACCAATTTCTACCTAAAGTGAAAAATTTAGCCTAAAAACACTAAAATTCATTAAAATATTTGAAACTAACCTATTCAAATGCCAATTTTGGCTAGGGTATCCCTAAATGGGGCAATGCAATTTATGGGCTAGTTAACTTTGATCAAATCATTCCAAGTCAAAATACCAATTTTTCACTTGGGTACTCTGGATTGCTCTTTCCTATCAAATATCTTAGAAAATACATGCATTTATTATTTTTTGTTGATAACATCCTAAATGGGATAATGGATCCAACACATCTGACATTTCCTTTCAATTTCAATCTAATCAACTTTTGGACCAATAACAAGGCATTTTGATCAATTTGAATAATTTGTGAACAAAGTGCTTAAAAATTCTTATGAATTAATTAACCCAAATCAATGCCTAATTAATAATTTCATGGAAACATGTTGAATACTTGTTTTTAGAAATGAATATTGAATATTTG
Organism: Torreya grandis; assembly: GCA_037957365.1. Taxonomy (NCBI): domain Eukaryota; kingdom Viridiplantae; phylum Streptophyta; class Pinopsida; order Cupressales; family Taxaceae; genus Torreya; species Torreya grandis. Next base: position 64,749 of record JARHVA010001621.1, read on the forward strand.
CATCATCGGGTGACCTCATTTATTGAGAATACATCCCTAGGCCATAAATGCCACAAATATCAAGATTCATGCATTCCATGACTCATCAAAGCCCTCCATGCCTATTAATTTATCCTCTATCCCAAATATTGATGATCCTATTTATCAATTTTAATTATAAAATTGGATTAATCCTTACCCACACACCTCAATCCTGAGATGGATGGTTCAGGTTGATTCTGATCAATCTTAAAATTTTATAAATATGAGGCCTTACCACATCATTTCTAAGCTTAATTTGTGCAAATTTATAATGCAGGATTGATTCCAAAAGCTTCATGCAAACTAGTGTTATAATTCCAAATTGATTCCAAGCCAAGCCAAGAAAAAGCCAAAGGTGCCTAGGAGAAATAGAGGTAACCAAGATTCCATTACCAAGGATGTCATGAGCACAAAATCGAGCAAGCCACTACTATAAAGGCATTTGGAGAATCCAAGGAAGGTGAAGGAATTCTTTTTTTCCTTACTTTTTAGTTGTGTTTGTCATTTTTTTTGTTACTAATCTTACCCTAGTAACTAGGCATGAAGATGTTAGTTTAGTGTGTTTTTGATTTGGTTTCATTCACTAACACAATAATAATCTCCTCTTCTTAGTCAAATTCCTAGTTCACAACTTTCAAAAGATTCTAGATGATTAGGACTACAACCTATGCATGGAGAGGCATGTCTAAAACCCTTCCCTCTTAGTCAAATCATTATACCTATCCCTAATCATTTTTAGGATGTTCCAATAGGGGTTAATGATGAAGGTAGTTTCCTTACGCAAAATGAGAAATCCTACACCACATTTTAGGAGTTTCATGACTTGAAGTGACACTTGTGCTTCCTAACTTTTCATGATCAATTTCACACTCTTTTTTCATGCACAAGTAACTCATTTTATTAGAGTTATAAGTGTCCTTGTGACATTTGGACTTATTTATTCCATTCTCTCTTAAGTTATATAAAAATTAGCCATTTTTACATTTGTAAATTATACTCCAACTGAGTATGATGAATCCATACTCATTTTCATACCATGGATCAATAAATATTACTAATTTTTACCTCTTCCATGATTATTCATAGTGTGTTCACTTGAATGATTAATCTTGCTCATGTGATGACTATTGTTTCCTTGGCATTATTGTATTATTTTCTCACCTATTTGCATCTTGAAAGATTATTTTTGTAGGTCATGTGAATTTTTTTATGATGGGTCAAGTTAGAGTGAGTTAGTCTATTTAAATAGTGTCATTATAGGCCTCTTGTCTAGTCCTCCTAGCCTAACATTCATCACAACCTCATAATGAAACATTGATGTGAGAAGATTTAGATTAGAGAAGTGTATGTTTAGTTAGTCTCATGGTCTCATGTGTGGCATGTAGCTAGTTGGTAGTCATAAACTAATTTGGTGTATCACCTCCCTTAGGATAGTTTACTTTCAGTTTTCTCTCCCTTTTCCCTCAAAAGCAAGAGTGTAGTAGTTATTTACAAGTGGTACATCAAGAGAACTATCCTTATATACATATTCACCTTATCCTTAAGCTACCTAGAGCCTAGAGGTGTTTTAATTATGCCACTTGGATGAGGAGAGCTGAGACATCTCCTCAAAGTGTGAAAATATAAGTAACAATAGTTTTTGGCACACTTGCTGGGAATCTTAGTTTAAGAAGTTGAAATATTTTTTTTTTTGTATTTAAACACATCAACCTTTAGAGGCATCTACTAAACATCAATGGTGACTCTAATATTGCATCAGCTAGTCAAGTAGCTAGGAATTCCTTTTGAAGATTTTCGATAATCATTCCTTGTGTCCCTGTTTCTTAATGAAGTTCCATAGTTGACTTTGGTGTTGAGTATTATTTTACATTATTTGGTGAGATTTATCAATCTTATGGCGTTCCCTATCAGATTTGTCATAATCATTACTAGATATAATATGATCTTTACTAGCTCCAATATGATCCTTAACAACCTAGTCATGAGTTGTATTAGTCTTATAACAAACCTTCTCAATAAAGTGCTCCTCCTAGTCAACTTAGTCACTTATCAAATTAGTCCATTTCCACTTTCAATAAAACTCTCTTAGGATATGAGAGGTACATGATAGATCTTGATACACTAAGGGGATGTGGTCAAGATGTTCCTAGTCATTTCATTCATAATGTGAGAAATGCATTAGAGCTAGTTAAAAGAGAGTGGGCACATATTGAGAGAGTACATTGGCAAAGGCTCCCAAGTGAAATGTTAGATGTGGGTGGACTAATTGCATATTTAAAATATAGGTTAAGAATTCATAAGGAGAAGGCTCACCAATTTTATCAAACTTCATATCCACGTCCCCAAGATTGTTATCAAGCTTACTTGACCCCTACTTATGAACCCAATCAAGCTTATCAAATTCATCTTTTTCCTAATCAACTGGAAGAGAGAGTTGGAAAGAGAAACCTTATTTTTGAAGTAAATATTAATAGGCATATTGAGTTGGATAATAATAAAATGTAGTAGTCCATATCATTAGAAAATTAATTGGAATATAATCCCTCATTTCCCTCTCTTATTACATCCCCACCTCAATAAGAGACCTCTAGATATGAGATTCAAAGTTAGAGACAAGGTGGAGAATCCAAGCTTAAGGAGATACCAAGTTTTTTGAACACTTCATACACTCTTCAAATTGAATCATTAACTCAAGAAGAGGCTCTTAATCCTAACATCTAAAGTTGGAATAAGATAGTGGAATCATGGGGAAAGAAAGAGGATATAAGCCTTGATAAGGAGTGTGAAGTTGAGATAGAGATTGATCCTATGTAAGTCCTTCCCACCCTTCCTCAAGAGACCAATTATGTTCCATGTTATCCCTATTGTACTCATTATCCTCATTATTATGCCTATAAACTTCAAGAAATATTTTTCTAAGATAACCTAGCCAAGAAAATTGAAGAGTTAGAGTTGAGAATGAAATTGTTAAGTCAAGGTGTGATGGAAGGTTTAGAGCCAAAAGAAGATCTTATGCCTAAACACACCCCATCTAACCCTCCTAAAGAGAGTGTTCAAGATGAATTAGATGTAAATGAAGTGATTTTCAAATGAAAGGAATAAAACCAAGATATTTTAGCCAAATATCTACCTCCCCTTCCTTAAGAGCTTCCAAAAGGATCCCCTACAATTCATTCTAAATCTGATTTTAAGTCCTCTGTTCTACCTCCACCAACTAGTTAATATTTCCCTCACCCCATCACCCTTTGCATTGATGGACCTATGGTATGGGAACCTAAAGAGGAGGATTTGGTTCAGGAAAATTTATAACTCTTGCTTGAAGAAAATGTAGCTCCTTGGTAGCCTCATTGGGCTAAATCACCTAATTTCAAGATACATAGTCTTGGCATCACCAAGAAGGAGATTGAAGATCTTGAATCCCTTGAGAAGAAAATTTAGATTATGATAGTTGAGTTACAACTTGAGATCCCTCAAGAGGTCCTAAATGCTAAGGAAAAGGTGAGTCCTTATGTTAAGTCTTCTTGTTGTGTTGATAATGAAAAATGCCTTCCTTGTGTCAAAGAAGAAATCCTAGATGAATTTATTTTGGATTCTAAAAAAGAGGATGAAGGATATTATCTTGTTCTTCTTCTCCATGATGTTGATAAAAAATAAGATGAGAACTTGTGGCAGCAATTTGAAAACATTTAAAATGAGTTTGAATCTCTCAAGGGGTCTATAACTTCCTTAGAGCTGATTGAAAGTGATGGTAAGAAAGATGACATTTTTCAAAATGTCATAGAAGAGCCAAATCAAAGTTCACCTTAGCCTTTGGAGGTCAAAAAAAATTCTATTGGACTTCTTCTTCCAAGGAACAAGAAACCATTCCTCTTGAAACCATGCCTACAAAGAAGATGCAAGTTGATCATGAGATGAAGAGGGGGAAATTATATGAGGTATGTGTACAAGACCAAGAGGAATAAATTTACACTGGAGACCTATTTGAGGATGATCTACTTGAGAGCAGATCAAGTAAAGTTCCAAGGAATAGGTTTCATCTACAAAGCACCCAATCTAAGGAGCAACATGCTTGGCACTATGATTCATCTCATGAAGAAGGAGATGTAAGAATATTTCATTTTGATCCTAGAAAGAAAGTATGCCTAGTTTCTAGTTGTGCATAGTAGTTTGTTTTTATGATTTTTGTAAGTGATTTGAGCACACGTGTGTGTCTTGTTAGTTTTATTTATTTTATGTGTGTCCTTTATTTTGTGTGGTTGAGGTAGTAAATTGGTCGTATCTTCATCAAAACATGGTTATTAAGTGTCAAGTATTCTTATTTTGATTCAAACATTAGATGAATCCCTAAGCCCAATGGACTGATAAGGATACTATTCTAGTTAGCATAATAGGCATGCTACCCCTATGAGTCACCAATTTGTTGACTAAATTTGACCCTACATCTCAAATTGGTACTCTTATAGGTAAAAATTTGATTTTTATATGTTTTAAGGGGTCTAACATTTGGTCCTAATGTGTATTATAGGTCATTTCATGTCATTTCATCTCATATTAACCTTGGTCCTTAGTCATTTTTATCCTTTTAGTCTTAAGATTCATTTTAGGGGTAAATTAAGGGGCATTAAATGACTTAAATGGCATCCTTAGGAGATTTTAAGGTTTAAAATGATGATGTCATGCCCCATGTGTCCTCATAGTTCCTAATCAACTATTTTTAACTAAAAAGTGGTAGGATCTTAAAAATAAAAGGTAGGTTTCTTAGAGAAAATGAACATTTAATGAGGTGTATAGAATTTTACAACCTCCTCTAGTTGAGGAAACTTTAGTAATATCTCTTTATCTTCCACACACTTTATATAGTGATTAGTTTGATCCAAAGCTTTAGGAAATGAAGAAAATTACTTCCCTCTTCTTCCACTAGGCTTGGCAAGCAAGAATGGTCATTAGGTTTATACTTTGGTATGGTCAACAAGAGAGGTTTTAGGAAAAATTCTCTTGGGGGTGTCTTATAAACTTATTAATATTCCATTTGATTTTTTTGGTAGAGGAATGGTGGTGTGTGATTTGTGAACCATTCCTAAGAAGTTAGAGTATCTATTTTGCTTGTTAATCTATGCACCCTATAAGTTTTGCCTTGGTTTGAATAAATTCATATAATACAATTTCTAATATTTATTCCATGTGATTTTTTATACCTCTTCTCATGCTTTCCATGCTTATTTTTGTGTTTTTCAAAGATCTCATGGGATAATTAGTTTAGTTTGCAAGTTGATGTTCTAGATGGAATGGCAGTCAAGTTCACTACTTGTAGAAGGTTTTATTCTCTAAAAAGACTTGATATGGTTATTATATGGGTTTTTACATGTCCAAATTCCATAAATAACACATCCCTTTCGTTTTGGACCTTGAAACATCAGACCTTATCTTCTACACTCAGTCATTCTAAACTTATAGTCAACTTTTTTCTTGCTCTCAGTTACAATCATGATGTTTGAGCTTTGATCACATTTATAGATAAAAAATGGAGAATATAAAATGTGTTTGTCACATTATTTTTGTGTGAATAGCTATATTGGACACCTCAAGTATCACAAAATGACCTTGATGATAGTCAATGATATATCTGTACATAGGCAACCATGGATGAGCATACATAGGTGCTTGCAGAAAGGTGAAACATTGAAAATGAGGAATTAGAGTTTATATTGAGCATTGAAACATCATAAGGTTTCATTTAAACATCATGAGAGGATATTAAATGATCTAGGAGGGAATTTTTTTTAAAACATGGATCATTTCATGCTTACTACCTGCATATTGAGTCTGCCATGGAATTACACCTACAGGTGCTTAAAAGAAACTATTTTCAAGGTCTTTGTAATGATAAGAACCCATTTGGATAATTATATAATATCCCATATCTATTAATTAGGTCTTTAAACAATTTACATTATCCACATTCTACCCACTACTTGTATACATCAGAATGACCACCTACATGTGGTACCATAGAAAGCTGAGGAGCAATTTTGAAGAGTTGAGACAAGTGGTGACACACCTCCTTAAATTATTAGTGTTATTTTGACATGAAATAACTATTTTAAAGGATATATTAACAATTGGAAATTTAAAACCACATTCAATTTCAAATGATTGATACAAGGATCAAATCCCCAAAAGTGCAAAACAAAGTGCTTGAGCTTTTTGTTGAGAGCTTACAACAGGGTTATAATGAATTTTGATGTACCCAAGTGAGCATACCTTGTATCTCTCACATAGGGGAAAATTTTTAAAAAGTAATAGGGTGGCTTATTCCTTTGGTTTTATTTCTATAGAAGCTTAAACATGCACCTCTAACCATTGAATTTTGATAGTGAAATCTATAGGGTTTGAGCTCCAAAAGAGACCTTTTTTCACCCAAAGTTGCAAACTAGACTATGCCACCATAGTTTAATGTTTCCAAATAGTTTAAGGTATCATCTATGACCTAAAGGATCATCATAAGGATATAATATATTATGTTTTAGGTCTAATATTCACATACAGGTTTCTCTTTTCCAAGATTGTTCACATACAACAAACTTTAACTCCTACACCATTCATAAAGTGAGTCTAAGCATGAAAATATAAAAATTGATAATTAAAGTTTATCAGAAAAGACATAAAATGGATCATAGGCCATGTATTACAATATTTATATTAGTGTAAGTTTTTATTTTTCCCTATTTATTAATTAGGGAAATTGTATTTCTTGTGCATACATGGAGTTTTCCTACATTTGTGGGATAGGCTAGGTTATGTGGAGGTGTGTGTCATAGATGTGTTATAGGTGTCATAAGAATGTCATAAGTAAATCCCTTGATGGGAGTTACTTCTCTATTCTTAGCACCTTGTCACCACCTTTCATGGAGGAGTTACAGTCTATTCTTTGGGTGCCTTGTCCACCTTTTGTGGAGGACTTACTTACGTACTCTCCTATTTGTAGTCCTCACTTTGGCCATCTCATGTTAATCAGATTTTGGTTTTCTCCATTTTGTCATGTGAAATTTATCTTCTTGTGCTATTTTTAAATTTCTTTAGCATCTATGTGGTGTGCACTTGCTTCAACTTGTGTGATCACGTCTCCATTGCACTCGCATTATCCAGATTCTAGCAACAACTCCAATATGGTATCAGAGCAACAACGGTAATCGTGTGTCTGGTTATGCTTTTAGTTTATATTAAAATAAAGAGAAGTGGAGTTCTCATTATTTTTTATTTTATAGATTTGATCTAAAATAAATATATATATATATATATATATATATATCATTTCTGGTATCATTTTCTTGGAAATCCTTGGCCTTTGGGTGTCTTGGTTGTCTTCACTTCAGGGGCTGGTTCATCTGTTTCTCTTCTTAGGTGAGATTGTTGTGTGGAGTAGTAGAGGGAGGAGTAGCAACTCCAAACAGCAGTTCTTCTAGCCAAGCTTCTACACCTACCTTCAGTTCTGTATGCCAAGCTTCAGGTGTAGGTTCTTCCTTCAGCATAAGTTTGCAGGTCGTATGGCGCGCACTTCTGCAAGTATGCGCTAAATTGAACACTCAATGCTTTCTTCTAGTCTATGCAATAGTCTTTTCTCTACCCATCAAGGTGCCAAGTAGGCCATACGGTGACCAATAGGTCTGTACATTTATTTTTTGTCTTTTCTGGGTTAAAATTTTGGACTGTGCATTTTTTTGGCAACCCTTCCTTGCTTGGCGTCCCATGTGGTGCCCCTTGGACACGTGGCATCCTTAATTTCTATCTATGCTTCATTTTTTTAGTTAAAATTGACTTGATAAAACAAAAATCAGTCAATTTGACTGAATATTTAGTTTTATAGACAGTTTTGTAATTTGGGGGTTTTCAATTAAAACTTGTATCTTTGCCTGTCGAAGTCGAAGGGTGAGGCCCAGGTTGGCGGGAGGCCAATTCCCCCTCACACAAACCTCCTTTGGATTCCTCATTCTATGCTAAATCTAATGAGTGGTTGGAAGGCCACTTTCTCTCTCATAACAGGCATTTTTAAAATATTTTAGTGCTTTTTTGCAAAAACACTAGTTTATGAGAAAATTGAACCTTTAATATCTTGCAAACAGTAGCTCAGATTTGGGTACCATTTTTTTAAAAAGTGTTTGTAATTAAATTATCCATAGTGTAGGCTTGTTATTTGTCAAAAATGCACTAGTTTATAAAGTGCCAAAAATTTGGGTCTCCCAAGACGCATTTTCCTCTAAGTCCGACGTCCTGTTTGCTTTAGTCTTGCACTGATTACTCTAAGACACATTCTCAGCTGAGTCTAATTTTTTTTACCATGTAATTTCATATTTTGGGGGGGGCTCAATATTTTAGGGGGGGTGTGATTGTTTTTCACAACTTGCATATCTTTGCTTTCATTATCCTTTCTGCATAATTTCACAACTTGCAATCAACATAACTTCACCTAAATTCAGATAAAAATAGATTATTATCAACTTAAACCCCTAACACCCTTTTAATATCATGAATTTAAGGTTAAAATTTCAATCATTCTTAGAAGCAAAGGGTTGTATAGGATCACCATGGGTATTGAAGTAGAACCCAACACTGATGTTGAAAAGGTCAAGTGGTACAACCATAGTGATGAAGCCTATGGATTACTGAGTTTGTCTATGTCTCCAAAAATTCTCTTCCATTTAGAATCCTCCCATACTCCTAATGACATATGGGACACCTTATAAAAGTTATTTAGGAAGCTTGATAAGATGAGAGGTCATGACCTCAAAAATGAACTCATAAGTCCTAGCAACTTTGACGCCCTACAAGACTTCTTCACTAAGTTTAAGTCCCTTAGATTGAAATTGAAAGAATGTGGGATAGAGAAGAAAGATGATCAACTCATTCTTTCTATTCTCGCAAAGCTAGGTCCAAGCTATTTAGTCTTTGTCTCCACTTTCCATGCCACAAAAAGTGCCCTTGGCACTACATGGAAAATTCCTTCTTTGGATTCATTCATTGCCGACTAGACTAAGGAGAAAGATAAGATAATTAAAATGGGCACAATGAAGTCTACTCAACCCCAAGCTTTGATAGCTGAAAATGGTAAGGATAAGACTTCAACAAAGGAGAAGAAGAAAAAGAATAAGGACCATGAGAAGAAGAAAGAAAACACCAATCCTACTAAAAACAACACTGAGACTTCCTCTTCCAATGTTAAATCTAAGAAGGAGAAGGATAAGTGTGCCTATTATAAAAATATAGGGCATGATGAACACCAATGCATGAAGAAACAAATAGATCACCTAACTCATCTTCTAGAGAAGAACAACATAGGTGTTCCAGAGTCCATCAAGCAGAATTCATCTACCCAAGATTCTACTAAGGCAAAAGGAAAGAGTAAGGAGAAAGAAAAGGGCAAGGCCCTTGTAGCTACAATAGCTTCTACATCTTCATGGGTCATTGATTCAGGTGCTTCTCACCACATGGGCTCTTCACTAGTTGAGTTTTCATCTTTAGATCCTTGTAGCATGACTTCAATTAGTTTGGGTGATGACACATCAGTTTCCATTGTAGGGAGAGGGTCAGTTGAAATGGAAGGAGGAACATTCAATAATTTTCTAAGTGTTCCTTCTCTTTTAACCAATCTCTTATCAGTGTACCAAATCACTCACATTGGTTGGGGCATGAGAGTTGAGTTTTCACCAGATTCAATTGCTATCAAGGAGTTGCATAGTGATACTACAAGGGCAGTGGGTAGGGCAGATCACCAAGCAAGGTTATACACCTTCTCACATTTTGCATCAGATTCTTCTCCAATAGCATTACTGACTCATTTAGATGGAGTTAGCAAATTGTGGCATGAGTAGTTTGGCCACCTTAACTACTGCTACCTTGAGCAACATTGAAAAAATGACATGGTCACTGGCTTTCCTCGTGTCTAATTCTCAAAAGGACTTTGCAAGGGGTGCTCCCTTGGGAAGTATCCCAAAGCAAAATTTGACAAAGGAAAAGCTTGGAGGGCTTCACAACCTTTGGAGTTAGTCCACAGTGATGTATCGAGACCCTTTCCCAAACCATCTTTCACAAGGGCCAAGTACATCCTCGCTTTCATTGATGATTTCTCTAGGTACACTTGGATATATTTTCTCAAACAAAAGTTTGAAGTGTTTGAAAATTTTCTAGACTTCAAGGCTCTTGTTGAGAAGTAGAGTGAGAAATCCATCAAGGTTCTTCAAACTGATAATGGAGGGGAGTATGTCAGCATTAGGTTTAATCAGTTTTACACCACAAAGGGGATTGATTTGTAGTGCACAGTCACCTATAGTCCTTCATAGAATGGGGTTGCAGAATGCAAAAATAGGTTCTTGAAAGATATGGGTAGCTATATGATTCACTCCAAATCCTTAGCACCATAGTACTAGGCCGAAGCCATCAATTGTGCTTGCTACATTCAAAATAGGGTTCCTCACAAAGCTTTGAAAGGGATAACACCCTTTAAAGCTTGGTATAATAGGAAACCTGATGTTGAGCACCTCAAGGTTTTTGGATCCCTAGCCATGGCCCACATTCTGAAGAAGAAATCAAAGCTATGGAATGTCAGTCCAAGCCTTGCATCTTTATAGGATATCCAAATGGTATTAAGGGATATCACCTTCTAGATCCAGTTACTCATGAGTTGTTCATCGAGAGAAGTGTCCATTTTTAGGAGAGTCCTAGAGACTCAACACTTGAGACTTCTTCTCCCTCATCAAATCTACTTCTTCATGTTGATTCCTTATTAGATTCAGATCAGCCATATCAAGTTCTTGATCCAAAGACATCTTCTTCTTCAAGTTTAGATCATGAGGATAGTGATGTAGAGTCATCCACCTCTAGTTAGTCAGAGGATGAGGAGTTAGCACCTGACTTGCCCACTTCTAGGCCACTTTGGGCCAGATAGACACTTGAGAGTGTTGACACTTGGGCAAGAGATCCCATAGATGATAGATGTACTAGGGGGAATTTTTAGAGAGATCCACATGCCTTCTTTGCTTCAGTTTTGGATCCACAAACTTTTCAAGAGGCATTGGGGGTACATGAGTGTGATAATGCTATGGAGGAAGAATATTCTTCCTTAATCAAAAATCACACTTGGGATTTGACTTCACTTTCTAAGGGAAGAAAGATGGTTCAATGTAGGTGGATATATCATACCAAGTTTGTAGCAGATGGGTCAGTTGATAAGTGCAAGGCATGATTGGTCACCAAGGGTTTCTCACAGGTGGCAGGCATTGACTACTCAGAGAACTTTGCACCCATTGCAAAGATGACTTCTATCCAACTCACCTTGGCTATTACTACAACACATGGTTGGGATGTGCATCAGATGGATGTGAAGAGTGCCTTTCTTCACGGAGACCTAGAGGAGGAGATCTACATGGAGCAGCTGCCAAGATTTGTTCAAGATTATTCCTTAGTATGCAAACTTAGGAAATCTATTTATGGCCTCAAACAGGCCCCTCAGGCTTGCTATGCCAAGATGGATTCCTTCCTTCTCACAGTGGGTTTCACTAGGTGCCATTCTGATCCCAATGTCTATTTCTTGTGGTAAGATGATTTACTCTTGATTTTGGTTCTATATGTTGATGACCTTTTAATCACTAGGAATTCTTCATCAGCTATTGTAGTGGTGAAGGCATCTCTCCAAGATAGATTTGACATGACAAACTTGGGTTTGTTGCACTACTTCCTTGGCATCAAGATCTCACAGTCAGATTCAAGGATTTCTCTTGCACAACCTAAGTATGCTCTTGACTTATTGGCTCAGTCTCACATGGCTGATTGCAAGCCATCTCTAACTCCCTTTCTATTAGGAGTCAAGCTTGAGGTTGATTTTTCTTCACCATTGGTTGATGCCACTTGGTATTGACAACTTGTTGGTAGTCTCATCTACCTAACTCAAACCAGGCCTGACATATCATATACAATGTCAAGATTAGGAGCACAATTGATTACCTTGTATAAGCAACTAAACATGGAATTTAACCAAAAGTAATAAGTAACTAGAAATTAGAAACAACACAGAATATGAGAGATAATACCCAATTGTATTAATACTCTTCTAGAAGGAATTACATTGAAGAGATGCCACACTCTTCCCACACTTCCAGGGCTTCCCACACCTCTAGGGCATACAATAATCTCCCTCAAGAGTTCTCTCTCTCAATTACAATCACAACAAACAACTCAAACACAGAGTTGTTGTTCACCTCCACCAGTCAGAAACAATATTGCCAGTCCACCAGTCAGTAACAATATTGCCAGTCCACCAAGTACTCCACGTACTTCAAGTCTGAGTACACCACATACTCTAAGTAGATCTCACCTGATCTTGCTACCTATTGTGTTGCTAATCTCCCTAATCTTGCTACCACCTGTAGATCAACCTAGTTTTGCACACCTATAAATCTAGATCTCTCACACACACACCTCCAGATCAATCGACCTTACTTACCAGGTAGATCTAACCTAATCTTGCTATACCATAGATCAATCTAGCCTTGCACACCTATTAACCTAGATCATACACACCTGGAAAAACCCTTGTCCTTGCCTCACCAAGTCTTTATGATTCTCCCTTGGATAGAACCCTTTTGATTCTACACACCAGCACCCCTATGGATCTTCTACCAGATCTTGCTCTCTTGTAGATCTACCTGATCATACACACTTGGCACTGTGGCACTATGAGGAGCTAACCTTACTCTCTTCCCTCTAAAGGAGCTAACCTTGCTCTCTCTATCTAGCACACTTTAAAATAAATCCCCATGAGTCTATTATATAGATACCATACAAACAATAATTAGACTTCTAATTACAATAATTAGAACTGCAGCTCCAAGACTAGAATTAGTCTTTACATGCAAATAACTGGTTCGTTAAACAAACTGTTCATGTAACTAACAGTTTTGGAACCACACAGGCAACTGATGTCACTAACTATCTATCTGGAGATGACTGACATCAGCTAATCCATGATTGATGTTGGTAGCTTCTTGTCCACCCTTGACTGACATCAGTTGGCCTGACTGATGCCATTGACTGTGACACTCAGCAACCTCCTCCATGTTTGCATATAGTGAAGCTTTTAGGTCCACAACCTAACAATCTCCCACTTGGAGATAAACAACTGCACCTATACCTATACCTATACCTATACATCATCTAATTTGTTTCCTAGATTGTATCCCTCTTCAAGTTTAATTTTGAAGACCAACCACCACAAAACCTATGGTGCTACGCCTATCATCCAAGTAACCTGCCATAGCTAAATCTACATACCCATGTAGAGAAGTGCCTGACCCTGCATAGCATGTTAACCTACTGTTGGTCCCTCTCAGATACCTGAGAACCCACTGAACTACTTTCTAGTGCTTCTTTCCCAGATTGGCTATGAACTTGCTGAAAACACCCACTATTGGGGCAACATTAGGTCTAGTACACATGTACTTAACCTCATCATGTGAATCAAGACACTGTTCATAGAACTGTCCAACCATCAGTGTGCTAACTAGTTCTACATCCTACATCTTAAACCTCACCACTACCTTATTCACATAATCATCTAGAGACAAAATCAACCTATGATCTTCCATGTCTCTAGAAAAACTCATGCCAAAGAATTTTGCTTCTCTTAAATCCTTCCTAGCACACCTCTGAGCTACCTTTACCTTTAGCTCAACAAAACCCTGCATGTGTGACCTTGCAGCAAGCATACACACTACATATAGAAACAAGATAATGTTGCAATCATCATCGAACCTAGCAAAGTAAACACAATGGTTATAATGACATTAACTAAAGCCATGCTTTGTCATACACCTGTCAAACCTGTACCACTGTCTTGGAGCTTGCTCAAGACCATATAACTTGGCCTTCTGTCTCATGTGTCCATTATCTCTCTTCTTTAACAAAGGAATCCATTCATCTTTTAGTGCTTTTATCCTAGCTAGAAACTCTACCAAATCTCCCATTTGGTTCTCTTCTAAAGAATTCATGCCATGCTCCCACTGTTTCCTAGATTCTACCTACATTGCCTCTTCAAAACTTCCTGGTTCTTGACCATTAGTGAGCAACTTGTTTAGGTAGTATAAAGAAGACAAATAATGAATTTGAGGCTTACTTACCCTTTCAGTCCTCCATATGGGTGTTTGAGACTCCTTAACAGCTTGTTGTCTGCCCAAAATCCATTCCCTGGTTGACCCTAGTTTGTACTTGATCGATGTCGAATCCACCTAATCACTGACGCCAGTTCCCTGACCAACGTCAGTGTCCACCTAGTCGCTGACATTGATTCCCTAACCGACATCGATCTCTCCCTACCTGACACCACCGACTCTAGTCTGCACATGACCGACATCGGTACCTACCTATTTGATGTTAGTTCCACTTGACCGATGCCAGTAACTTTGTTTTCCTGTGAGTGATGACTTTTTACCCGTGAGCTCACTTTGGATCAAAACCCTGTCTAAACTACCTTGCTCAGAAATATTTAGCCCCTTTAGCTGATCTCTATCCATCATCTCCTCCATGAACACCAAGGCCTTCCAGTTCTTAATTTTGTCAAAGACATCTAACTTCCTCTTAAGAACATGCATCTCCTTCTTACTCATGTGACCAAGCCTACAAAGCCATGTCTTCATAATAAAAGGAGAATCAGTAATACAAGTAGGTAAATAAAGAGTACCTACTTTCTTACCACATGCTAATTCAAGTGCATCTGCTATGAGAGTTACTATGCATCTCTCATCACCCAACTTTCCTAAAGAAATTAGCCTCATCTTCAAGACTGGGACCTGTATGACCTTCTTCAACACCCATGTGTTGGCCGTCTACAATTTCAGCCACACTTCCCCTTTGCCAATACTTTGATAAGGCTCACCAACCCCTAAATAAATCTTTCTAAAGTCTCCATGGACCTTAACATAGAAAAATACTCTATTTGGAGCTACATGGAAAGAGGCAATATAATCTATAAACTAAGATTCTACTTTATCCAAGGAACATACAAGAGCAACCTGTGCAACAATACCTGCAACACCTGCTTCTTCATTTCCTTCATGTTGATCTTCTACCAACCAACAATATTTCTTTACCTGCTCTTTCTTTCTATAACTCCATAATTGATCATTCTTGATATTGAATTCCTCCATTCTTAGTGTACTTTCTTCTACCATTGCTATACTCCCACTCAATCAAAAACCCTTGAGAGTGACCTATAATCAAACACAAACCTGCTTCAAACTAGGCTCTGTGAACTTGCAACGTGGCTCTGATACCACTTTGTCAGGATTAGGAGCACAATTGATTACCTTGTATAAGCAACTAAACATGGAATTTAACCAGACGTAATAAGTAACTAGAAATTAGAAACAACACAAAATATGAGAGACAATACCCAATTGTATTAATACTCTTCCAGAAGGAAATATACAATAAAGAAGATGCCACACTCTTCTTCCCACACCTCTAAGGCTTCCCACACCTCTAGGGCATACAATAATCTCCCTCAAGAGTTCTCTCTCTCAATTATGGTCACAACAAACAACTCAAACATAGAGTTGTTATTCACCTCCACCAGTCAGTAACAATATTGCCAGTCCACCAGTCAGTAACAATACTGCCAGTCCACCAAGTACTCCATGTACTTCAAGTCTGAGTACACCACGTACTCCAAGTAGATCTCACTTGATCTTGCTACTTATTGTGTTACTGATCTCTCTGATCTTGCTGCCACCTATAGATCAACCTAGTTTTGCACACCTACAAACCTAGATCTCTCTCACACATGCACCTGCAGATCAACCAACCTTACTTACCATGTAGATCTAACCTAATCTTGCTATACCACAGATTAACCTAGCCTTGCACACCTACTGACCTAGATCATACACACCTAGAAGAACCTTTGTCCTTGCCTCACCAAGTCTTTATGATTCTCCCTTGGATAGAACCCTTCTGATTCTACACACCAACACCCTTGTGGATCTTCTACTAGATCTTGCTCTCCTGTAGATCTACTTGATCATACACACTTGGCATTGTGGCAATATGAGGAGCTAACCTTGCTCTCTTCCCTCTGAAGGAGCTAACCTTGCTCTCTCTATCCAGCACACTTTATAATACAGCCCCATGAGTCTATTATATAGATCCCATATAAACAATAATTAGACTTCTAATTACAATAATTAGAACCACAGCTCCAAGACTAAAATTAGTCTTTACATGCAAACAACTCGTTCATTAAACAAACTATTTGTGTAACTAACAGTTTTGGAACCACACAGGTGAATGACATCAGTCACTGTCTATCTGGAGATGACCAATGTTAGCTGATCCATGGCTGATGTCGGTAGCTTTCTATCCACCCCTGACTGACATCGATTGGCCTGACTGACGCTGGTGACTGTGACACTCAACAACCTCCTCCATGTTTTCATACAGTGAAGCTTTTAGCTCCACAACCTAACATACAGTGGGACTTGTCTCTAGATTCATGTAGGAACCTCATGAGCTACATTGGAAGGTAGCTAAGAGGATCTTGCATTACATCAAGTCTATTTTATTTGGTCAAGATCTTAGGCCCTCACCCTCTCTCTCATGTATGGACTAAGCACAAACCTTAAGTGCTCTCCATTTAAACCAAAGATCTTGATGGAGGAAGTGAACTAGTTTTTGGCTCTTTAGGCCCTAAAACACTTGGATTTATTCATCATATGCCTATGTTGAACTCCTCTTATATACCCCTAACTCCACCTAAGTAAATATATAATGTACAGATCTATAACACTTTAAAATCTCTGTAACCTATAGATTTCTTATGTTTTTTCATGTTTCAAACTATAAATAATAATTAGTGAGTAGGAGTAGGTAAAATAGGGGTAAAAATGTCTGAAAGTTCATGGTATAGTTTGGGGAGTTGAAGGGACATGTTTTCACATATGTGGGGCCCATTTAGTGGAAATTGAAGATGTTGACTTGTGAAAAAGACAATATTAGCATGTGAAATAGTTTGGGTATGGCCTAATGTAATTCATGAAGGATTTTGAGGACATGAATGGTGGTTTTAATGGACTTTTAAGGTCAAGTAACATCACATCAAAGTCAAATATTCTTTTTTTAAATAATATATGTGACTTCAAGAGGGGATTACAAATGAATATCATTTCAACACTTATAAAAAGACCTTATAACCTGATAAAAAATTCAATTAGGCTCCAATTTTCCTTCACCCATTATTAAAACTTGTGATCAATCCATACCTTACACATAATTAATCTAGTAGAAAAGGTTATGATGAGTCATCAGCTGCAACAGTTAGTCATATCCAATATGACACATTTAGAATATTGCGACCACTTCAAAGCCTATTAGAGACCTTGAAACATGTATAAACATAATTAGGAAAATTAACAAAAGTTAAAATAGGGAATAATGGAAACCACCATGATGTTTTATGACATGACAAGACATTGGACTTGTTGTCCTTCACATGACAACTAATGATCTCTTCTGAACTACCTTGACTCATCAAGAGGTATGAGAAGAGTGAATTTTAGGTGGACTAAGATACTTAATAATTAGGTTGACTCCTCTCTATGCCTAAGGGTAGAAATTAGTCAAAAATTTAGATGACTCTGAAGGCTTGAACTTCTTGCTAGTCAAGATAACCCATGATCTCTTTATTTATCACTCATAACTAGATGAAGATCCTTTACTGAATATTGTATTTGACTAATACATTTTAGAACTTTATGACTAAAAAAGGCAAAAAGACACAAAAAAAATAACAATAAAAAACAAAGACAAAAAGCATCAATCAACAATACAATCAAACAACTAACTAACATGTGTTTTAGCACTTGGAGGAAGGAAACTAGCTACTATGTACAAAAGAGTTTTGTGCTTCTAATAAAAATACTTGAGGAACATCCCATTGATAGGAATATGGATTTATTCACCATAAAATTTAGACAATTTGATGGAATTTACTTCCTTATATTTAGTAATGATATATTTCCCACTCCAAAGATTATCAAATTTTAAATGCTTATTGGGCTTGGGACAGTCCTCATCCTACTTAAGTATAATGCCACCTAAATGGAAGGTCTTTGAAGAGGATCTCTTGTCAAATTATATTTTTAATTGATATTTTTTGGACCACATGGAATGTATATCATCATCCATTGTCTCTTATATCTCCCTTAACTCATTTATACTCACTTCCTTTGCATCACTCTCCATGAGTTCAAGTTGGTGTGCAAGTTCCAAGGCTGACATCTCAAATGAAATGGAAAGTCTTGATTCTTTTCCATAAATAAGGAGATAAAGTGAGTAACTAGTATAATTCTTGGTATTAATCCTAACTACCCATAATGTATTATTTAACTTGGTGTGCCATTCCCTTTGGTTATCTTCCATTATCCTTTTTATGATCCTAATCAAGTTTTTATTGGTGGAATCTACTAGTCCATTGACCTATCATTAGTAGTTGGATAAATAATTGAGTTATATACCATTATTAATGTCCAATTAAATCAAATTTTCAATACTGAATGATAATGCATTATCTAATATAATGGTGGAGGGGACCCCAAATCTAGTCACTAGGATGTTATAGAACTCCAAAACTGAGTTTTCATTTGCCTCCTTGAGTACAACTGCCTCCACCCACCTATTAAAGTAATTAGTATATTTAAAAAACCAATTATGTATAGAAAGATATGAGGTTTAATCATACCTATAAATTCTAATCCCCATTACATAAAGGGCTGCTCAACCTGAATGGATTTTAGAGGTAATGTATCTAGTCTTTGTTTGTTAGTAAACATAGCACATTTGGGACAACTCCTAACCCAAGCACGAGAGTCCATAAATAAATTTGGAAAACAATATCCTCATCTCATTATATTTTATGATATGGTCTTGGATCCAAATTACCCTCTTATAGGCCCATCATGAAACTGCTCTAAAATCTTGTAAACTTTACTAGTCTCTAGACATCTCAAAAGCATGCCATAAAGGTCCTTCTTAAAGAGTAACCCATAAAATAATATGTAAGAGATTTATTTTAGTTTAAATTACTAATCATTATCCTATATAATCCTATATTACATTATCCCATTCATAGGAACTTCACCATGTCTTGGGTTTATCTCGAAAGAGACATAGTTATAGTTACTTGTTGATTATCTTGGACTGCCAAAACCACTTATTTATCCTTTTTATCATCTTGGTGTTCACAAAGTCCCATACCTTTGGTAAACTTAGTAACATTTACATCTATGTCATAATCCATGCATTTGGTTACCTAACCAACCCTCATCTCACTCAATTCTCTATTAAGGATGGAATCTTTGATATTAGGTTGAACCACCAGTACAAAGACCTTATTGTTAGACATCATGTGTCTAAAATTCTTTAGGCCTCTCATGATAATAATAAAAAAAATTCAAAAAATTTATAACTCTATTCATATGCCTAAAATTCTTTAATGAAGAAATCTATGAATTTATCTAGGCCTTCACTATTTTATTGCTTGAGCATAGCAAAAATAGTATCACTTGTACAGAGGGCATACATGAAGAAATATTTTATAAAATTATGGTTGATGAGGGTGAGATATTGGGAGATATACTAATTTATGGACTTATAAATTCTCTTACCTTATTTTATCCATGATAATTGCTTGTGCTTCTTGAGCATGCAAGTGAGAGGCTTCACCAATTCTGCAAATTTGGGTATGAACTTTTGATGAAGTTGATTTTGGCCAAGAAACTTTGAAATTGATTCTTGTGTTTGAGAAATGACAAAGAAAGGATTACCTCTATCTTATTAGGGTAAATGGAGAGGCCATATTTTGACACATGTCCTAGAATTCTACCCTCATGGACTAAAAATATACATTTTTAAGGGTTCAAAGAGACCCATAACTGTCTACACCTATCAAACACCAACTTCAATGCATCAAGTTATCCTTGGGATCCTTGGAGAATAAATGATGTAATTAAGGTATATTATCACCATTTATTTTATGATCCATATGAATTCCACATCCATTTCTTTTTGTAAGGTGTCCCCTACATTTGATAGGCTAAAGGGCATCTATTTTTATGCATAAGTACCCCACTTGATTATGAACGTAGTTTTGTGTTGATCCTCCTCCCTCAATAATAATTGATTTTAATCAAAGTATCCATCAAGCAAAGATAACCTTTTTTAACCTACAACTCTTTTAATAATTTGATCTATAGATGGTAGAGGGTAATGATCTCTTAGTTCCACCTTGTTGAGATATCTAAAATCCACACAAATTTTTCTCCCCATTATTCTTACTAATAGGTAAAATATTTTACACCCATGAATAATGTTTGATGTGGAATATAATGTTGGATTTAATAAGCTTAGTCAACTCCATCCTCATAAGGATCTCAATCTTTGGGTTGATTGATCTTTGCTTTTGTCTCATAGGCTTGACACTCTCCTCCAACTCTATGGTATGTTGAGACAACCTAGGGTAAAACCATTTAAAATCATGATATTCCTAAGAAAAAACATCTAAAAATTATTTTCATAATGCTATGAAGTCAGCCTTCTCCTCTTTGGTATTCACCTTTCCTAGATTGAGTAGCTTGTCTTTGAATATGACAACTTTTTCATGGTGTTCCTCCTTAGTGGAATTAACTTATCCTTCTTTAGCTGGTCATATTCATATAATATTATCTCTAATGTTAAAAATCCCTTAGGTATATTATTTTTATTTAATTGGATAATATGGTCTCCATATTGATGTTGCAATCTACCTTGATTCTTTGAGCAGAATCCTGCCTCATGTTGTAGGAAACAAGAAATTTTATTATCACTTTCAAACACTTGCCAACTCACCCCATTGTTAGGGACTGAATGCATACATGCCAACTTGATTTGGGATTGATATTTGATGTCCTTGACCCCACTTAGTATATCATATTGTGCTCCAATGGCAACTAACCAGTCTACATGTTTATTAACCTCTCTAAGAATATAGAGAATTTCAAAATCTTGAAAGTCCTCCAAGAGGTCCCAAACCTTATGTGTTTAGGCCTTCAAGAGTGGATTATTGACTTCACTTTGAATTCTTACCTATTTCACCACTAATTCACTATCTCTCATAGCTTGTAGAAGCTTGATACCTCTCTTTCTTTCCCAGTATATCCCGTGAATGAGGGTTTAATATTCTATTTTATTTGAGGTGAAACTAAATTGAAATATTAGGGAAGAATATTAATTTTTATTGTAATGGGATACAATAATAATGCTTGACCCACTTCTATTATTGGATTTAGAACCATCAAAAAACAAGTTTAATACCCATTCATTTTCTTGGCTTGTGGTAGTGAGACTTGGTATGGTATATTTTTATTCATGCATGAAATACACACCAAAACCTACCTCTTAAATAATTTTGTAAGGATCATATCCATGATTGTATATTTCCCATTCATCAAGGAGTAGTTATGATATTCCTTCTAGTGGTTCAATGGGCTCTTAGTCATTGGGGTGTTCATCCTCATCTAAGATAGTATAATTGACATTTGATAAGTTGGGAATGTAGGGATCTAAGTGGAACCTAGAGATAGGTTCAAACCTTATGGTAACCTTTGTCCCATACCGAGTCCTAAAAACCATATAGGACCAATAAGAAGAGAGATAACCCCTTATTTTGATAGTGAAATCCCTAGACAAGCATAAGGCAAAGTAGGGAGGGAGGTAAACTACTATCACATGTTGAGATACAATACAATTAGGAAAAATAACCAATATGATTTTAAGGTATTTAAGGACACCCATGGTATTGGTAGGAGACCCATCCAACTATAAAATCTCTTTTACATTAGGTTCATATTTTAGCCCCAATTTATTAGCTATAGCCTTAGGCATGATAGAAGTGTTAGACCCACTATCTATCATGAAATTATGCACTAGGTAATCACCTATTATGACTAAAATATATAAGGGAGATGTTTTGGCTATCTTGGATACTTGGGACTCATGAATTTGATTGGAATTAGTGAGGACTACACTTACCTTTTTTATTTTATTATCTAAGACATGGAATTTGAAAAGTACTTCTTGAAGGTCTTTTTGACCTAGAATAAGAAAAGTGTCCCATATAGGTATAGTAACATGGGAATTTTTCATATGGTACATAATGATAAGATGAGGGCTAGTTATCATGGACTACAACTTAGGATTAGAAATATTATTATGAGCTTGTCTGAATTGAGGTATGAAAGGACCTCTATGATTTTTCCCTTTCCCCTCTTGAATTTTTTGAGTTGATGGTATCTTAAAAGATGAATCTTGTGTATTAGTAACTTTATGTGCTTAATAAGGTGGATAGGCTTCCATTTAAAGTCCCAAACCATCACCAACTTCTCTTTTCTTATCCCTTATATGGGCTGTAATTGAATTGTCTGCCTTGGCTATGTTCTGACCCTAATTAGATATCACTTATTCAAATGAGTGCACACCTTATTTAAAGTTCAAAAATATATTTTAAAATGGTGATTTACTCCAAATTTACCCTTGTTTACTTGTCATCTCATCATGAATCATGAAGGGAGTGTCCCCATGCAGCATAGGAGGACCTTCCTTGTGTTGTGCAGGAGGTTGATTATCATGTGTTGGAAGAGTAGATACCTATTATATGAAATAAAATCATCACTTGGATCCATTTCCATATCATTTAGCTTAACCAATTGAGAAATCAATTGACCCTCTTGAGAATAACTATTTTTAGTTGGGACTAGGGCTCTAGAATTATTAGTAGCATTGGGGTTATAGCTATTATAAGGACTTGTTTGAGTAATATATCATTGACATTATTGATTGGGCTGGTAGGTAGGTTTTTTATACAAGTAGGGATGTTAAGGGGACTATTAGGGTGATTGATAAGGTCTATGAGGTGGAATTTGATACCTCTCTAAGGCCACTATCTTATTGTTTTAGGCTTTGAGTAGTCCTTAAGTCTTGCCTAACCTATCCACTTGATTTCCATCTACCTAGTCATGATTGGTTAGGTCTGGTAATGGATTAATGGTAGGAATAGGGGGTTGAATTTCTAGGAATAAAGTCATAATGGGTCTAGGGGTGAGTTTTTCTACTTGAATTAGGTTATTTTTTTCCCTTATGGCCACATCATAATATTTTGGTAGAATGCAACCCCCCATAGATTTTATCATGACTACCACATCAAAATTTAGAGCACTTGGGTATTACAAGAATGCATAATTGGGGATGGGATTCATAATTGTGGGTGTCCTATCTTTGTTTTTTTAAAATCTATGTTTGAAATCTACCATAAATTCCTAATGGGGCTTTTAATTGTGGTGATTTTCTCCACCAAAGAGAGATGGTCACTCTTATCTTTAAAGTGTTTGCATAAATGTTACCCAAACTCATCCTAAGTGTTGATGGATGTAGGTGTTAATCCCCTATACCACTAGAGTGCCTTACCCTTCAAGGAAGTGGCTAGTAATCTCATA
Organism: Torreya grandis; assembly: GCA_037957365.1. NCBI lineage: Eukaryota > Viridiplantae > Streptophyta > Pinopsida > Cupressales > Taxaceae > Torreya > Torreya grandis. The sequence goes on from JARHVA010001621.1 coordinate 88,334, forward strand.
GCTACATTCTCTTGGGTCACATTATAGACTGACAACAAATTGGCTATGTCTACAATATGTTATGTAGGGGTAGTTCATTTTTCAACTATGAAATAGGGAAGAATTTTGAGGGAAGTAATAGGTATGTAATTAAATTGATTGAGGTTTAAGGGGATGCAACCATTAAAAGTCACAAAGTCTTGCATTATAGGCCTATCCATTAGATGTGTGTGATTTTTAATAGTGGTTATTTAAGTAAAATTATGAGAGTTAGGGGGTGTAGGATAGGGATTAAATCTAGGATTGCTTTTTCTCATAGAAAATTCCAATGACAACTCAACAAACTCAAATTCCTTACCTTTTGAGAAAGATCATATGACCACTTTTTACATGTAACTCAACTATAGATATACCACTAAAGTAATTAAATCTCTCTAATGTTACCAAAGTCTACAAGTGTATGTTACATGCCACTTTAATGTCAGTCCCACTAGGTGTGCTACAATGGTCAGCTCACCAAGTTTCACCCTTTGAAGGAGATAGATCAATTATCTTCAAGCTTGGGGTAATATGGGATTAGTCTAAAGGTTATGGGTGACCTATAATAAGACTAAACCTATAGTTTATGGGTGTATATCCTCTATTACATCAACATAATCTCTCTTTCTAAAACCTATTGATGTTGGGATGAAAAGAGATAGACTGAAAACATGAAAATAAACCTATTCTAGGATGGTGATGCACTAATATTCATTTATCCTCTCTTTACTAATCTTCAACAATACTTATAAATCAAATGAAATACTAATTACTCAACATGATTCTTGATGAAATCCTAAACATAAATGTTTCATGTGGAGGTTATGTGTAAGGTTTGCAACTTGAAGTTAATGGAAGGAAGGCATGCTTGAGACACTATCAACCATCTCACTCTTTAGTAAAACTACCACATTTTAGCACATCACATGACCTACATATGATGAAAATATAATAATTAGGTGAAATAGAGGACCTATAAAGGAGAATGAGCATCAAAATTTATTCAAATCAATAAACCATAACACACACTAGTGATAACATGAAGTCTACAAATAATCTTTTCTTATTGATTCTCAAGGTTTAAGATACAAATTGGTAGAGTTTTTGATAAACCTATCCAAGGGATGAAAAATAAAGGCATTAAGGCTTGAATATATAGATATTTTGGAAATAGATAAGGGAATATTATCTTATAAATGGCATTAATAGTCCATAATGATCATCACCCACTCACTCAATAGTTATAACAACCCTTTACACTCCACCATGCATTACTTGGGTTGACTAGTGCCTTAAATAAGAACCTTTGGGGTGTTGGAGCCTATTTTTATCAAGTTTTGACACATAAAGAGTGTATTCATGCCATAATTTTTTAATTCCCTCTCCTCTCATCAATTACTAAGCATTGAAAAGGTCCCATTAGGTCTCCTTTATGAAGCATTAAGTAACTACCTTTTTTGGCATATTGTCCATCTTTAAGAAATAATATAATTCCTCCATAATGGTAATGGAAATGGAGATTTCTCACCTAAATGGATATTATAGATTTTTTATTATTAATCATTAACTTCTTGATGTTCTTCTATGTCTATTATCATCTCTATGTGTTGAATAAATGGCTTTCTAGACAAGTAGTCTAGTCTCTTACCTATTCACCATTTGGATGGATATGAAAGTTGGATCAAACCTCTAATATAAATAGATGAGATTTTTTTCCATTTGAACCAAACTTATATACCAATATTTAGACTCTTAAAGTAACCCACACCTATAATCTTACTCTACTTAAATGTTTAGGTCATGCATTCTTTGCATTCTAAGACTAATTGATTGGTGAAGGTTTTTAGAAGCATTTATAGCTCATGCTATGAATATTTTATGATTTTAGGGAGTTAATAAATCCTGTTGGTACCTCCTAAAATGATATAAAACTCTTGACCAATTACTTTACCTCATTTCCTACAAAAAACTTAACAAATTTATAGTTTTTGGGGGTGTCCATACTTTATTTGTATAGACTAATATCATAATTAAGTCATCCTCTGAGTGGACTATATTACCTAAGTGTTACCAAGTGTTTTAAATTCATATAGATGAATTTTTTATAAAATATTCCTAATTAGTTCCTTATTATGGTTTTAAGGAAGTTTAAGAGAGTTATGGACCCTTAAATAATTCATAGAGTTTAGGGCCATAACCTCTAAACCAATACCACTAATCTCTTATGGAAACCCCCCCTCCATGTCTCTAAAAGTGATCATCTACCCATGAATTAGTTTTTATTGAGCCCCTTATTGGCTAAGTATGTATCCGTTCTAACTCAATAGATACCTCAACATGAGGTAATCACTTGTCATGATATCTATTTTGGCACCTTTTGCACCAAATGAAGGAATCTTCATAGATCTTGTGCTAGTTGGTACGAAGTTACTTGGTGCCCAAGTTATGTAGGAAATATTTATAAGTGGCTTCACATGGTAAATAGATCATAAAGCATACAAGGTGATGGAGCCAATGGAATGATCAACCAAGGCTATAGCTTAGCACTTGATGTACACCTGCCACCTTAACATGAAGATGCTTCTAAGTTATATAAGGCCAAGATTGAAATAGTATGCAGGGGACACGACTTTGAGATAGTAAATATTTATAGAATTGGTTTTAGACATAGTGAAGTGACTACCATTGAAACTTAGAATTAGCATGGATTCTTTCAAGGTTAAATATTGTAGTACCCAAGCTTATTTGTGAGCCTCTAGGCCTTTAGTAGCTTTAACCGATCATTTTCTATATTCTATTTGTTATGTACTTTGTTTATCTAAACAATGCTTAATGAAGAATGGTGTTGCACTTAATTGAGTATTGATCTAGTGTATATGGTTATGGTAGTGTTCATTGATTGCACAATGTTTGTAATAGTGTCAATGCTTAAATTTAATAAATGAATCTTAAGTTTCAATAAGATTTTAGTCTAAATTATTAGTGGCATCTTTATGTAAGTGATGATGTCATCATATTATGTATAAATACTCTAAGTGTAGGAAGGTTCCTACGCTAAGTGATTATAGTCATACCTAAAGTGCTAATCCTAAGCATAAAACCTTGACATAAACTAATTCTCTTAACCCATTCAGTTCTCAAACTAGTAAGACAAAATCTTACACCCTTGAGATCCTATAACTATCCTAATATAGGTTTTTACTCCTATGTCTAGAACAAGTTCCTTAAATAGGCTTTATGCCTATAGACAGTCAAACTCCACCCAAAATAACTTACACCAATGAAATTTCAAACGCCATTATTTCAATGACCAAGTCCCTTGAAGAATGAGTTATGTCATGGCATGACTAACCCAATGTGGGCCCCAATAATTCTTTACTATGCTTTGGGTGAGTGCATAAGGATTATGCCTTATGTGAATTGATGTCAGCATAGTTGAGTGACAAATGTTGAGTTCTACAAGATTAGTCTCAGTTTGTGCCTAGTTATAACAAGTATAGAACTGACTTAGATAGCCATATAAGTGCATGACAAAGTAAATAAATTAGATAAATAATCAATCCCTTTATAGAACATATTAGTTCCATTATGAGGACTCATGTTGAATTTTATTGCTATAATGGTGTAAAATAAAAATGCTCTAACTCTCCCTTAAGAACACCAAGCACTAGATGGAATAAGTAGAATATAGCTTTGCATTGAAGCATCCATCCTATAAAGAATAGAAGCTGAGAAAGTGGGTCCAAAATAACCTGTATGATGCTATGTATGAATTCTTCTTTTGTGAACTACCTAAGCATGTGTACCAATGGTTGGTTGCTTATGTAACCCATAAAATATGAAGCTACACATAGTGCATTGAGTGGATGATAGAGTGCTTAAAAAATCTTGAGAACCTTGATGCCACTTAGACTAGAGCCATAGATAGATGGTGGTAAGGAGTTTTGAATAGTTACATGCTTGATTTCATAGTATCAACATACTCTTGCCTTAAATAATTAAAGTATCAACTCTTGTGTGATCCTAAAGGCAAGTTTGTGAAAAAAATTGGTATAGAGCTTAAGAAACTGATGGTGGATTACATATTTGAAACCATAAGAATAGAATGTTAAAGTCCTTTCACATATGAGTAGCTCAATAGGGAAGAAGGGGATGTGTAGATGAAGTGAAATGGAAGGAGATGAGAATATTGACACCCAAGAGCTTAGGCAATAAACTTATAACAAGAAAAGGTGTAGGCTAATAGAAGATATGGAACCTAGAAGTGCCAAGAGAACCTATAACAAGTGGGAAGGGCATGGAAAAGGATATCTTGAATTACAATAGCATGAGGAGAGGAATAATGAAGCCATATATTGATTTCACTTGTTAATGGGTGAATAATGCATTGGGTCCCTAAATATTTTGACCATTAAAGATGTGTTAAAAGCACCTATCCCCTTTGAACCTATGGTGCTAGTTTATGTACTAGTCTCCCATGAGAAGAAAGAAGAGTGATAACTAACCCTATTGTCCACATTAAATTTGATCATTTTGTATACTTGGACTATAATTTTGTTATTGAACAAGTTGTTACTTACAAAGAGATAAGTGAGGATACCTCTAGACCTTTGGGTGCTAGCTCAATAACATAGAACATGAGTGCAAGCATTTTAGTTTAGTAAATGTTAGTTATGTAGACTAGGCAATAGCCCACAAGAAATGGCCTGGTGCCATAAGTGAGTAGCATCATGCCACTAAATTCAACAACACCAACCATAACAATGGGGTCAACATCCAACCCAGTGACTAAAGGTATTGAAAGACCACCACTAGGTCAAGTACTAGGGGGAAAGCACCTTATATGCTAACACCCCACACAAAAAATATATTATTAGATGGAAATGCACTTTCCATAATATTTTGGCATGTAAAATGCTATAGATCATGTGTTAAAATTTGAGATTCTATGGTGAAATAAGGTATAACATAGTTAGAGCACAAGGCAACATAGTTCATGATAACTTTACTTAATTATGCTAATACCAAGTATAGGAAATTTGATCTTAACTAGGATATGATTGATTATGACACCTTAAAACAAACATTTCTAAAGGAATTTGACATACCTGAGTTTGAATAGTATAACATCACCATGCTCAAAGAAATCATCCAAGGGATATTAGAGAGCATACACTTGTATGATGTTAGGTTTAAAACTCTTCTTTCCAAGATTTTTTATGACATTCACCCCTCCCAGCACACACAATGGTTAGTTATAGGATTATTAGTACCATTTAGAAGAGTTATCTCTATGAAGACATTCGCATATCCTCAATAAGTGCTTGAAGATGTACTTAGAGTCAAGGCAATCAGATGCATCGACACTAGAATTAGCCTATTGATAGAAGTGTAGATTGTATCCATGGCCAAAAAAATCCAAAAATTGATTACTAGTTCATCATAATATTATTTAAGTAGATTATGGTACATAAACTATGAGATACAAGGCCATAATAGGAATAACTATCCTTGAACTAATGTTCACACATTACTTCAAAGTTGAGGTTTATTGTGAGGTGCATGATGTTTGTAATTACCCTTTATTGTAATACACTAGTTAGGTTAACACAACCATATATTATCAGTTATGTAATGCCTACACTCATACCATAGTTGATTACCATGTAATCAACCAAATACACATAAATATGGAGAGAGGCACATGATAAGCAATTGCAATAGTTAAAGGGTAGACAATCTAAGGAAATGAAGGCTATGTCTAATAGAATTTAGGCTATGGCTAGCATAATATAGGCTATGGGATGTAAAGAGGCACCAAAGGATTAGGTGGAGGAAGATTCCCACCATGATCATGTTACAAGTGCAAATTGACCAAGCATTATCAACATGATTTCCCTATACATCCAACATGTAGGTATTGTCGAGGAATATACAAGGTCAAATAATACCCCAACTTATATAAAAAGTTAACCTAAGGCCAACCCAATGTAGATAAAAGTGCATGAATGATTCAATGTGAATCAAAAGCAAATAAATGGGCTTAAATCAACCAACACCAAAAAATTCAAGGTGTAGGCAACTACTCATAGTGGGCTCACTACTCATCTATCAATTGTGCTAGTACCAAAGTTACACCTAGAATAAGGGGAACTAAGTCATACTAAGTGCATCACATAGATATAGCCCAAACTTGTGCCTTACCATGACCCTACATGCTATAAGGATGTATTAAAATAGGCCATGAGCATCATTTAAAACCTATAAGGAGAACCTTAACAAGCATGATATCTAGAAGTGCAAACTACTACCTCCCATAAGAAATAAGATAACTAGGAGGCTGAGGTATAAGAGCCAATAGAGATCTTATACCTCCTACAAATAGAAATGATGTTTCCCCTATTAAATAATTTACATTTAAATCATGCCAAGTAGAATCCAATTAAAATTGCTACACCGTGCATGGAAAGGGCATGAGAGGTTATGCATACACAAAATGTAGACTATGATCAAGAGCTTCTGGTGAATGCCACCATTGATGGATGGTCCATATGTGAGGTCCTCATGGACATAGGTGTCAAGGTTAATATCTTGACAAGGAATGCATGGGAGAATGGGTAGGCCAACCTTGAGTTCTTCCCCTCATGTGATTTTCATGGCCAAAAAATCTACGATAAAACTAATTAGAATTCTAAAAGGCACTATTATAGCTATTATGGGCACAAAGTTCTATGTTAACTTTGAAGTGATCAAGTTGGTTGAGTAAGATAATTATCCAATACTCTTGGGTAGGCCATGGTGTTATGTGAATAATACTAACATGTGCTCTAAGAAATGCTATTTGACCTTTGAAAATGGCAAGGAGAGGGTCATGATCCCTCTCTCAAGTGATGAAGGACCCCCTTAAGTAGAGAGTGTTAATATTGAAGATGAGATAAACCATATCTACAACATCATGGCACAAGGAACTAAAACTATCAACCCAAATGACTAAGGAGTGATTTCTTGGGATGATGGATAGTTAGCCTCAGACACTATCAATGTAGCTTGTGATTGATGGGTTGAAGAAGCTTATAAAACCATTAGTCAAATGTGTTGTGTGGTGAGTGACAAGGTGCCAAACCCTATGTGAAATAGCTAGGTCTAGATCAATTACACTTCACAAAGATGGGTCCCTTTCATTATGAATAAGGGAAACAAAGTGTTTTTTATGAGCAAAGGTAAACTTATAGTGCTCCCATGATATGAGGGGAACAATCCTATAGAATAATGTTTCTATGACATAGAATCCTACATCTCAAAAGAAGTAGATAGGATGGGCACACTGGTGTATACTTTGAGAAGAACTTTTGCTCATTAGTGGGAAATGAAGAGGTTGAGCTTTCAAACTTGGTAAGATGTAAAACTATCCATCTGCACCAGATTTAGAAAAAGCAATTAGGACCTAGAAATTTCTACATACTCTAGTGATTTAGACCCAATAGTGCATATATGCTTATGCGAAGAAATATAGATTGACTATGGTATAAATGATCGAAAGAACCTATGGGTGAATACCTTCTACGTATCCTTTAATATGTGGGTACGAGCTTGGTATGTGGTCAATAAAACATGTCGTGAGACAACTAGTTGGGATGTTTTGAAGGAGAAGTTTGTGCATACCTTTTCCTTTTCCTCACATAACCTATAATTGATTGAGCCATTACAAGTCATTCGAATGGAAGTATTTTAGGACACTATAATCTTAAAGGATTAACTACAATATATGTTTGGGGAGAAAGGATTAGCACTCCGAAATTTCTTCATGGATTAGACACTCAATAATGACTCGAGTGATGAAGATACAAATGTGTAGAAAGCACAAAATTGAATGTCCTTAATAGGAAAGAGGTAGATCATGCACCAAGTAGATGATAGTTCCCCTAATTAGGAAGACCCTACTCATCCCCATATTGAAATAACTAAGGGGAGTGTTGACTCTAAAAATTATCATGCCAATGAATCACCCCTTTCACCTATCACAAAGGTCAAGTTGGAATCGTACCAGTTTAATCATGGGAGTCCTATGACTAAAAAATTAGAGAAAGGCATATATTGGGTTTTAAAATTCAATTTAAATTTGGTTGCACACTTGACTGAGTTATAGTAAAATAATATCTTTCTTAAGAGGGATTGATTTAGCTCATATGAGTAATAGATTAATGAAGTGATTTCACAAGGAAGATGGTCTCAGATAATGGTTTCATGAATAAACTTGTATTTGAATAACTCTAAATTATAACTCATAAATATTAAAGATGTATATAAGTTCGATGATACTTTAAAAAATATAAACTTAATGTTAACAATAAAGTAACATATGATGGGTAGTGAAGTGTGAATAAAAATAAACCTATGTTTATAATCACATGCATACTTTAAATACAAAAATGATGTTTCAATTTTAACTATCATAAAAACTTCTCCAAATGAAAATCAGGTTGTTGCCAGCAAAGAGAGATGAAGAAGGTAGTGAGGAGAGAGAAAAGAGAATAAACAAATAATAATGACTAATCAAAAGAAAAGAACTAACTAAATATTAAAAAATTAAATAAAGAAAGGAACAACACACTAAAATATATAGTACATAGAGGAGGCACCAAGCCAAATCAGATAATAAGAAATGATTGAAAAACTAAAAATAAGGAATTATTTTTATTAATAAAATAAATCATATATATTACAAGTTTTTAAAAGAGACATTGCATCATGTGTGAACATCGAACTTATGTCATGCAAAGCGTGATGTGTTCATTAGTATTCAAGTGATATCTAGATTCTAGTGCATATAAATGCAAATTTGTATTCATTAAAGCATTAAATTTCCCAAATATTAACTAAAAAATTAGAAAATAATTGAACATAAACCTGGATATACCTAGAATAGATGAGATGGGGTTACACCATTAGATTGAGTGAATGTCAATCTTCTACAAATAATGATCATCTTAGAGATTTGTTCTCAGAAAATAAGTACAAATGAAAGTGAGAGTTCTCATGTTTACCTTTAATATTTCCTCCATGATAATGAGGTTGCTCTACCTTTAATAACCTTTGCCAAGCAGTTAGTCAGTTTAACAACTAACTTTAGGTTTAAACTTATAATTTAAAGTTAAGTTAACTTTATAAAATAAAGTTATAGGTTTTTAGACAAACTTTTAAGTTCATAACAAACTTTAATAATAACCTCTTTTAAATATTTATTTTTACAAAGACCAAACAAACAGTTGGGTGGGGGCCTCATAATGAAATGACTCTTATAAACTAGTCTTAAAATATCAATCCATCATGATATGATTAAAATAAATTCAACTAGACCATATATGTTTTCATTACTTAAGAAAATACAAAATATGTTTAACTTGAATCAAACCATACATCAGGCCAAAATATAATCAATGTTGAAGATATCTAATGATAATTTTCATTTTCATGCTTAAATACAAGGTTTTATTAAATAATTGATTAAAATAGGAAACTTCAAAAATTAGTCCATGTGTCCTCCATGTGCCTAGCTTCACTGACATTTGTAGTGATCTATGTGTGATCTAAACTCTGACATCTATATCAAGTAATTGAATCCATTAAATGGGGTCCCATATAAATTTTTTTTTTTGAAAATACACTTTAGAAATCAAAAATATTATATTTTGGTTTTAACATAATCAACCTATGACCAATCATGTTGAATATTGCTCACACATTATGCCATAAAATTGATTCAGCAAATAATCATTTACCAATGAAGTCAAAACTATGGTAAATAACTCTTTAAACTCACATGAATTGAACAAATCAATATCATTTTCTGATTGTAAACATATCCACCCTGCCAACAATGAAATGATTTCAACATGCATGAAAACAATGAAATTCACTTTATTTAACTTGTAATCAAATATCAGAGTTTTCACAATACTTTTAGGTGAGAATAATCCATCACAGAGAGAAAATTTCAATGGCAAATAATATTTCTTCATGTCACCAAATTTATAAAATTTGATTGTAAAATTGGAATGAAAATTTGGTTAAGGAAACAAGTTATTAAGTTTTATGATCAAAACCATAATGTTTTGAACTTAAAAATTCATTCAAAATCATATCACCAGTAAAAATATTCTTTTTACCAGTCTTAGAAAACCAACAATTTTGCCATAAAATCTTTATGAAAATATCAAGTGCATGAATACACAAACATTTATTGGGCAACATATCAACATTAAGTTGAATCAAGTAGGTAGAAAATTTGTTTTAGCATGCAATTTTATGAATTAAATATTTGTTCAAACCATGGCATCATGAAATATTGCTCATAAATTAATTTCTCAAATACCCAAATTGAAATTTGGTAAGCTCTGAAATTCCATTGTCATAGGTTGAATACTTCAACATTTATTACTATATGTCTCAAAAATGGACTCAAAGAGGGGAAAGAAAATAAATCGAGTTGAACCCAACAAAACCCTGATAAACTAATCTAATAAAATGGTACCAACTAAAATCTCATCAAATTTTTGCATGAATAAACTAATAATAACATGGAGAAACAAAGGCATTTTAGTAAATCTAAATCCATATCTTCATTGAATGACAAAATTCTAAAAATATAAAAATTAAACCATTTAAGTGAGTTTTTTATTAAGAAAATTCACCTTTCAACAAAAAATATGATCCAGTAGACCCAAATAGGCACACCATGTCATGGATGCTATGTTGTAAGGTTGTCCAAACAAATTTATAAAAATTTCAAAAATGGTGTGCTTCATTACCATCTAGAGTTCTAAGAATAGACCCCAGAATGAGATTTGTTTCTTGATTTACTCTAAATAAAAGGGTACCAAAATTAAAAGCATGTTTTGCAAACATTAAAGACAAACATACTCATATTGCTACCTAAAAAGCTTAGTTAAACTTAGCAGTTTTCTAAATTTAGCCAAGATGTAATTTGTGAACTTATCTAATTGTTGATCAACTTATATGTCATAAGTACGAGGACAACTATGAAAATTTCCAACTTCCAATAGCGCATTAAAGACTTATTAAATTTTGCTGTCCTCATGTGTATATCTTTCTTATGTTATTTACTTAGACATAAATGTCATGATGTCATCTTGGCATAATATGAAGAGAGTGCTTTTACGCCATGACATTATTTTAACCTTTACAAGTGGGTTGACATAAGGATATTTGGGTGGAATGCACTTGATGTCCCTATCTTTTGGATCAAAAAGGCCCCAATAATAAAACAATACAAAGCATTTAGAAAGCTAACCATATAGGTTACAATTTCATTTAAAAATTTATATTATGAACTAGAACTTGCATGCTTCGATGCTTTCAATCATTTCATTGAGGCATCTTTCTAAGACCTTGGTTAATTATTTTTTTGGAAACCAGACTAAATCCATAGATTATATGAAATGAAGTTACTATAATCTTTCTATACCAAATGTATCTTGGTAAGAAATGCAAAATGCTACCACTACCTTGTGTAATGAAATGTGAGATAGATGTTTAATTTCAAATATCAAGGAGATTATGATATTTTCCAAGCTCATAGAGGAAAATTTAATAATAGACTACCAACCTAATTTTCCTTTTTATTCAATATACCAGATAGAGATAATTATAATAATGGTGTTGTTGTTGAAGCAGATAACAAGAGTCACCTGAAACAACTTACTATAGATCGAGAAGTAATGAAAATGATAAACACTTCAATAGCCATATTTAATCTAATCACATAAGCTGAAAAGGTATAATAAGACAAGAATATTGTAAGTCATTGGCTCCCACTAGGTATTTTAGCAAAATGACATAATTTTTGATGTTTGAAAAGTTTTATAATAAGGTGTAAAAATATTAGTTAACACTAGTGACCTTGCTGGCTAGTTTTGCTTGCAAGATTGGGTTGTAACATAAGATTAATGAAAATGAGTAGTTTGGGAGTAAAACCTAGGTAAGTTATTTCCCAAATCATTATTCATAGACTCCTTATAATATTCATTCACTAAGAGGAATGTATTATCTGGCTTAATGTGGTATGAAGAATAGGAATCATTAAACTAGGGAATACATGCTGAATGAATCATATTACAATAGTCTAAAAATCACAAAATCTAAAATTAAGCACCTTTCACCTAACTAATTACCCAATTTAATTAATTTACCAATGATTTTTTAGTTAAATCAAGAAGTTAACCTTTTGATGAAATAAAACTTACATTCTTATATGCAAAATATATGATTAGACTAAATACTGATGAAGGCTTTAGAGGTGAATAAAATCTAACAACTATAGCTACTAAAATGAAAACAAGACCCAAAGAAACTAAAAATCCAAAACAAGCAAAAAAAACCAACCTACAAAAACAAAAATATGTATAGTTATGATAAGAAAGAGAGCTAGCCATTATCAAAAAAATTCCAATGTAAAATATCATGAAGGAAAACATAAAACTAATGTAAAATCCATATAACACAAGATATATGAATAATCATAACAAAACAAAGAATCCACGATGTTTTATCATGTTCCATAGGATTTTGGCTAACATCATATGATATAAGACACCTATAAATAGCTAAATAGACATACAACAAAGTAATGAAAGCACTCCTAAACAAACTAAAATCAATAGAAGAATCTCTCACTTGCTTCCTTTCTTTTGTATCTTGAAAAATCAAATCAAAATGTATGAGATCAATAGGCTTTGGATAGATTTGTAGATTATTATCAAAAGGATGATAAGAAAAAATTTCAACATCAGAATTATATTCAAAACCTAAATACTCAAATCAGAATTCAAATTATAACATATTAATAAAATCAATTATTTCTTCTGAGGTTGAAAATAAACTTTCATCTTGATTTAGCATATTAAGAAATTTGTCAATGATCACTTCATCATCAATCTTGATGTTTCAGTGAAGCATTCATTTTATGCATTTTTAACAACTTGGTTATTTTTTTTTGGTCTCTTTGTTAGAGTTTTGACACATAGAAAAGGCATCAATATCATAAACATGATTACAAGTTATATTAATAATTTCAAAAAAGAAAGATTCAAATGTAGAATTTTGAATGTTTAAAACTTTCCCACCTTGTCTGCAAGCTATTATTTATAATTAGACATGCTTCTAAGATCATAATTTTGTTCAATGCTCACTACATACTTATCAAATTTAGATTCAGGTAGAGCAAACTAAAAAATTTCATATTCAAAATTCATCATGCTATCATCAATTTGAATGTCTAGCAAAGTAAAAGTCTCAAAATCACTATGTTCCATGGAATCAATTATGTTCATTTTCAAAAAATATTTAAGATTAAAATCTTCATAGCCTTGGAGTTCTACATCCTTATTAAAATCATAAAGATGTACTTTGAAACATGCAGAATTTCCTACATGTTGCACTATTAAATCATCAAAAAGAGGAGAATGACTTATGCAAGAGCAAGATCATGGTGATTTCAGAGGGTTATTATTAGACAAGTCTGATTTTGAGCATCACAAAGTGTTAGGACTTAGAAGGGATGTCAAATTATTTTCATGTATTGATAAATAAAAATTAGAACTATCCTTTTTATTTTGTGATCAACTAAAAGGAATAATGATAGACTCAACTAAAGTAGCATCATAATTAGGAGAATATTTTGATTCCTAATTTGATTATAGATGAATAGAATTTTCATCATGATAACTGATAATCATGTTATGAAATAAGAAAATAGAAAAATAAGTAATATATCTATCTCCAAATTCAACCATTAACTTAGCAAACCTTTTGCATTTAAACAAGTCATGGTTCAAGGAATAAATGTGAAGAAATTTTTACTTTATTTTCAGATATGAACAAATTGTAAGATTGTTTGAAAGTCTACAAGTCCAATTTTTTTAGCAATATTTTTTTAATTATTAGGCAAATGACTCATCCAAAGACTATAAAAAAGTTTTTTGCTAGTTCTGAAAGAAGGTAGAATATCCTGATACTTAGACAATAAATGTAATAGATTCTTGCCAACGATTACATCTTTATGATAGGATAATGTATACCAATTTACTAGATTTGAGTCAACTCAATTTTTGACTAACTAATCAATGAAAACACATTTTTGAGTAAGATCATTCGGTTCAAGAGAATAAGATGCTTTTTCATTTGTTAAATGAGGGTCTAAATTAGATTTATAAGATTACAAGAAGTCCATCATCTTAGTTTTTGGTTGTATAACATCATGTCTATAAGATTCAGGTAACAATTTGATCCATAAAATAAGAGCAAGGTTTAATATAGTCCTGGATGAAAAAGGGATTTCAATATATTCTATAAAATGGCATTGAGAAAATCTTTTAAGGGGATCACCTTCATACCAAACTAAATTGATCCAGGCTTGCAAATCAGGGTGAATGTTATTTTGAACAATATTAGTGAGAAGATGCCATTCTTGGAAAAGGTCATCAAAATCAAAGTTAAGCAATAATGTTGCATGAAGAAGGTCATTCAAACAAGAATCGAGAACTGAACAACTAGTAGATACTGAAGGAAACATTAACATAATTTGGTGACTAGTTATTATTAGAAATATGAAATGAAATAATTTAAGAAAGAATTAAATGTATCCCCAGTGGAGTCCCCATATTTTTTGATGCTAAAAATTATCACACCAATGAATCACCCTTTCGTATATCATGAAGGTTAAGTTAGAATCATACTAGTTTAATCATGGGAGTCCTATGACTAAAAAATTAGTGCAAGGTGCGTAGTGGGTTTTAAAATTCAAGTTGTATTTGGTTACATAATTGACTAAGTTATAGGAAAATAATATATTTCTTAAGAGGTATTGTTTTAGTTCATATGAGTGATAGATGAATGAAATGCTTTCACAAGGAATATTGTCTCAGATAATGGTTTTATGAATAAAATTGTATTCTTATAACTCTAAATCATAAATCATAAATATTAAAGATGCATTTGAGTTTGATGATAGTTTATAGAATATAAATTGAATGTTACCAATAAAGTAACATATGATGGGCAACAAAGTGTGAATCAAAATAAACTTGTGTTTAGAATCATATGCATACTTTAAATATGAAAATGATGTTTCAATTTTAACTATCATAAACGCTTCTCCAAAAAAAAATTAGGTTGATGCCAAAAAAGAAATATGAACAAGGCAATGAAGAGAGAGAAAAGAGAACAAACAAAGAATAACAACTAACTAAAAGAAAAGAACTAACTAAAAAATAAAAAAATAAATAAAGAAAGGAGAAGCACACTAAAATATATAGTACATAGAGGAGGCACCAAGCCAAATCAGATAATAAGAAATGATTGAGAAACCCAAAATGAGGAATTATTTTTATTAATAAAATAAATCATATAGATTACAAGTTTTGAAAAGATACATTGCATCATGTGTGAACATTGAATTTCTATCATGCAAAGCGTGATGTGTTCATTAGTATTCAGGGGATAGCCAGATTCCAATGCATATGGATGAAAATTTGTATTCATAAAAACATTAGATTTCCAAAATATTAACTAAAAAATTAGAAAATAATTGAACATAAACCTGGATATACCTAGAATATATGAGATGGGGATACACCATTAGATTGAGAATGTCGATCTTCTGCAAACAATGATCATCTAAAAGACTTGTTCTCAAAAAATAAGTGAAAATGAAAGTGAGATTTATCACATTTACCTGTAAGATTTCCTCCATGATAATGAGTTTGATCTGCCTTTAATAACCTTTGATAAGTAGTTATTTAGTTTAAGAACTAACTTTAGGAATAACCTTATAATTTAAAGTTGGGAAAAGGAACTTTATAATCTAAAGTTAACTTTATTAAATAAATTTATAGGTTTTTAGGAAAAAATTTAAGCTCATAATGAACTTTAATAATAACCTCTTTTAAATATTTATTTTTATAAAGATAGAACAAACACTTGGATGGCCCCCTCGCAATGAAATGACTCTTATAAACTAGTCTTAAAATATCAATCCATCATAACATGATTAAAATAAATACAACTAAACCATATATTTTTTCATTACTTAAGATAATATAGAATCTATTAAAATTGAATCAAACCATACATCAAGCCAAAATATTATCAAAGCTGAAGATATCTAATGGTAATTTTCATTTGCATTCTTAAATAGGTTTTGTCAAACAATTCATTTAAAATTGATCAAAATAGGAAAATTCAAAAATTAGTTCATGTGTCCTCCATGACTCCCATGTGCCCAACTCCACTAACATTTGTAGCGATTTATGTTTGATCTGAACTTTGACATCTATATCAAGAAATTAGTTCCATTAAATGGGGTCTCATAGAAATTAAACAATTCTAAAAATGTACTTCATAAATCACAAACCTTATTTTTTGGTTTTAACATAATTAACCGATGACCAATCATGTTGAATATTGATCACACATTATGCCATAAAATTTATTAAGCAAATAATAATTTACCAATGAAGTCAAAACTATGGTAATTAATTTTGTAATCTCACATAAATTGAATAAATCAATATCATTTTCTGACTACAAACATATCCACCCTGTCAACACTAAAATGCTTTCAACATGCATGAAAATAATTAAATTAAATTTATGTAACTTGTAATCAGATATAAAAGTTTTCATAATACTATTGGGTGAGAATAATACATCATAGAGAGAAAATTTCAATGGAAAATGGTATATCTTCATGTCACCAAATTTATAAAATTTGATTGTAAAATTGGAGTGAAAATTTGTTGAAGGAAACAAATTATTAATTTTTAAGATCAAAACCATAATGTTTTAAACTTAAAGCTTCATTCAAAATCATCTCACCAGTAAAATATTTATTTTACTATCTTAGAAAACTAGTAATTCTACCATAAAATCTTTATGAAAACCTCAAGTGTATGAATACACAAACATTTATTAGGCAACATATCTACATTAAGTTGAATCAAGTAGGTAGAAATTTTATTTTAGAATACAATTTTATGAATTCAATATTTATTCAAACCATGGTGTCATGAAATATTTCTCAAAAATTAATTTCTCAAATAACCAAATTGAAATTTGTCAAGCTCCAAAATTCCACTATCACAGGTTGAATACTTCAACATTTATTACCGTATGTCTCAAAAATGGACTCAAAGAAGGGAAAAGAAAACAAATCGAGCTAAACCTGACAAAATCCTAATAAACTAATCTAATTAAATGGTACTAACTAAAATCTCATCAGTTTTTAACATGAATAAATTGATAATAGCATGGAAAAACAAAAGCATTTTACCAAATCCAAATCCATATCTTCATTGAATGATAGAGTTCTAAAAATATAAAAACTAAACCATTTGAGTGAGTTTTCTATTCATAAAACTCACCTTTCAATGGAAAATATGCTCCAGTAAACCTAAGAAAACCCAAAATAGGTGCACCTTATCATTGATCCTATGATGCAAGGCTTTCCAAACAAATTTATAAATTTTTTGAGAATGACATGCTTCATTACCATCTAGAGTTTGAAGACTAAACCCCAAAATGATATTTCTTTCTTGATTTACTCCAAAGAAAAGGGTATTGGAGTTAAAAGTTAGATATGCAAACATTAAAGGCAAAATCATATTGTCTCCCAAAAATCTTGATTAAACTTAGCATATTTCCAAATTTAGCCAAGATGTAATTCATGAGCTTTCTTAATTATTGATCAACTTAGATGTCACAAGTAAGAGGATAACTACAAAAATTACCAACTTCTAATAGCACATTAAAGAATTATTAAATTTTATTATACTCATTATATACCTTTTTTATGATATTTACTTAGGCACAAATGTGTTGATGTCATCTTGGTGCAATACGAAGAGAGAGTGCTTTTATGCCATGACATTATTTTCAGCTTTACAAGTGGGTTGACGTAAGGATATTTGGGTGGACTTCACTTGATATCCCTATATTTTGGATCAAAAAGGACCCAACAATAAAACAATACCAAGAATTTGGAAACCTAACCATATAGGTTACATTTCATTTCAAAATTTATATTATGAACTAGAACTTTCATGCTTCGATGCTTTCAATAATATCATTGAGGCATCTTTCTAAGACCTTGGTTGATTATTTTGTTGGCAACCAAACTCAATCCATAGATAATATGAAATGAAGTTATTATAATCTTGCTATACCAAATGTATCTTGGTAAGAAACATAAAATGATACCACTACCTTGTGCAATGAAATGTGAGACAGATGATCAATTTTGAATACCAAGGAGATTAAAATATTTGCCAAGCTCATGGAGGAAAATTGAATGATAGACTAATAACGTGATTTGCCTTATTATTCAATATACCAAATAGAGACAACTATGACAATGGTCTTATTATTGAAATGGATAATAAGAGTCACCTAAAACAACTTAATACATATAAAAAGGTAATGAAAATGACAAACACTATAATAGACATATTTAATCTAATCACACAAGCTAAAAAGGTATAATAAGACAAGAATATTTTGAGTCATTTACCCCTACCAATTATTTTAGAAAAATGACATAATTTTTTATGTTTGAGGAGTAGGCAAGTTGAGGACACACATTAGGAGAGAAATGACCCCTACCATGTGTTGTTCAAGACCACCTAGGATGATGTCATCATATAAGGAAAACCAAAAGTGGCTACTCTAGGCTTCTATTGGTCCAACATGGAGTTGGCATGAATTATGGATCTTCTAAAGGAGTTTTAAGATTTGTTTCCATGTAATTACTAGGACATGAAGGGCACCCACCCATAACTTTTAAAATGAGCATAAAGATGGTGGTTGATGCATGACCTATCAAAAATCACCCCTAAAGAATGAACCCCAATCTCCATGCCAATGCCAAAATGAAGATTGATGTTATGCTTAACTCAAGAGTAATTTACCTAGTGTAAGAATCAAAATGGGTGAGCCCCATGGTGATTATCATTAATAAAGATGGGAATATCCACACTTACATGGATTACCAACTATTAAACACCACCTGTATCACTGACCCCTTCCTGACTCCACTCACTAACAAAGTATTGGATGGAGTCACAAGCTACAAAATCTATACGTTCACTAATGCTTTCTTTGGATACCATTAAGTCCAAATCGAATAGGAGGATAGGCATAAGACAAAATTTGTAATAGAATAGGGTTTTTTGCATATAATGTGATTCCATTTGGGCTCAAAAATGCACTAACCATATTCTCTAGAGTGGTCATCACTGCAATCAAGGATTTTATCCATAAGTTCCTCTAGGTGTACCTTGATGATTGGACTATGTATGGGCTAGTGAGAGATGAATATGATAACTTTCACCTCATATTTAAGAGGTACTGATAGCTATAGATATCTTTATACCTTCAGAAGTGTGTCTTTGTGACACCATTTAGAACCTTGCTTGGGTACATCATCTTCAAATATGGTTTGCTTTCGACCTTGTAAAGATTGATATTATTCTACAACTCCAGACCCCTTCCACGTAGAAAGATTTTCATGTCTTTCTTGGTCATTTTGGATATTATATAGAGTTTTTAAGTAGCTATGCAAGGATTATAGTGTTTTTAGAGGAGCTATTTCATAAGGATGACCCATTCCAATAGGGAACAACACAAGAGGATGCCTTTAAAATTTTGAAGCTAAAGTTGTCTAGTGTGCCTATCCTTCAGTTTCCCAACTAAATGATTCTATTCCATATCCATGTTAATGATCTAGATCTATAATTGGTGATATTATATTACAACATGGTGAAGGTAATATAGATTATCATTTCTCCTTTGCAAGTCATATATTGACCCCAATAAAGCAAAATTACATAACTATCAACCATGAGGCACTGACTATGGTATACACCCTCCAAAAATTTAGGCAATACTTATTGGTGACCCAATTAATATTTTTCACCAATAATGAGGCACTTAAATACCTTATGAATAATCCCATTCTCCATGGGTGCATTTGTAGATGGATAATTTTATTTCAAGAATTCTAGTTCTCAGTTATGGTGAAACCTGGTCATCAGAACTCAGGACCAGATCATTTGTCTTACATAAACTTTGGTGATGTAATAATGCTCATTGAAGATGACATTCTAGACATGAAACTCTACAAAGTTAAGCACATTCCTAAAGACTTGATAGATATAGTTGCATTTCTAACATCTAGATTTGTGCCCCACACCATGACCACTAAAGAGAAGAATTAACTCACCATTCATGTCACCCCATTTTAGATCATTAGTTAGGAGTTGTATAAATTAAGTTGAGATAAATTCCTATGATGATGTGCTTTGGAACATGAAAGAGACTCCATTTTATATGAGGTGCATGAGGGGATCATAAGATTCCATTAGAGATACAATGGAACATAAAGTGTTACAATTACGCTTATGATGGCTAAGCCTATTCCAAAATTCAAAGGATTAAGCTAAGTCATATGACATATGCTAACACAAAAGGAAGAAAAATTTATGGGATAAGATTCCTCTCATCCCCATTCTTACCTAGGCACCATTTAAAAAATAGGCCACTAATTTTTTTGGGCTAATCACTCCTGTAGTAATGTGCATAGGTGTAAGATATATTTTGGCAACCAATGATTATTTCAAAAAGTGGGATAAGGTAGTGCCTACTAAAAACTAAACTATCACCATTTCCATGTGATTCATATGGGATAACGTCGTAAGTCACTATGGGTGCCCACTCATTTTAACTAGTGATAAAATAACACACTTTCTTAATGAAACTATGAAAATCTTTCTATTCAAGTATATGGTGGTGCACCATAAGACCACCCCATATCATCCATAATAAATTATCATAGTTTAATAATTTAACAAGATATTAGTAATGTGAATCACAAAAATATCCAATGTTGGTCACAAAGATTGGGATGATTATGTGTCAATAGTTTTATGAGCATACCGCATAACCTACAAGCACTTAAATAAGGTTACATCATTCCAACTAGTGTTTGGTGCATAGATGATTCTATAGATGGATTTCTTGGTGACATCATTATACATTGTATGAATTGGTCATTTGGATGACCAATAATCATTGAGTGAGAGGTTGGAGGACTTGGATCACTTAGATGAAGTGTGCACCCAAACAAGGTGGGGCCAGTAGATATAGAAGGTATGCCAGAAGCTCTATCATGAAAAGAATATTAAGTGCAAGGTACTAATTAAAGGAGAATTAGTCTTTCTCTATGACTCCAAGTACCTCAATCACCTAGGAAAACTATATATAAGGTGTTTGGGCCCATATGTCATCCATAGTATGTTGGAAATTGGTGCATACAAGTTACACACGTTATTAGGTGAGATTATCCTTGGGAATTTTAATGGAAATATATTGAAGCCATATAGGTAATAAAATGGTGTTTGTACCATTAGACACTAACTTCTTAGTCATAAGTCAATTGTGTTGTATTGACCCAATTAACTTTTAGGGCAAGATAAACATTTATATTTTGTGATTATTCTTGTAAAGTGAATAAGTGGTACTTTAAGGCCTATCAAATAAATATTATGGGATTTTTACACATAAATCCAATTAGGTAAGTTAAGAATGAATTATTTCCAAAGTGCCTAAGGCTAGATACCTAAGTTTTTAGGTATATGGAACTTTCCAAAATTTGAAAATATGAGTACCAATTAACAAATAGAGGTGCATAAGATGAAAATGCATAAGAGGTAGAAATAAGATTTACACTATGATCATGCATAAGAGATAAAAAGTAGATATTGAGGTTTTATAGGTCCATCATAAGGGAATTTTATGGGTTTGAATAGTCCAAGTAAAAGAGATGAAAGTGCACATAAATTGACTAAGATAGGAAAGCATGCTTCAAATGAAAATGCATCAGGAAAATAAGATAGAACCATGGAGGATGAATTTTGTGCATGTGAGGTGTTATGCCTAGGATACCATAAGGAAGGTGAAAGGTAATGCCAAGTGAATAAATCATAAAAAAAAATATCATTAGGACAAGCTAGAATCCACCTAAAGTAAGGCAATAAGTGGTCATTTTAACTACATGTCACTTCACCACAAATACCATTAGGAAATTTTATTGAGGTGATGGAGGAGGCATAAATATCCACATTGAATGCATGCGTGGTAAAGGATTTTCATGGATTTTTTAAAATTCTAATAAATAAAGGAGCTTACACACCATTAATGACCTACAATTAAGAAGGTAGATGAATTAAGGGTATAAAATAGCAAAGGGCCAATTAGTTTAGGTTATAAACCTTAAGATAATTTTCACCCAAAAATATAAAATAATGAACCTGAGCCAAACCAACAAAATAGAGTCAAAGAAAGAAAATTATACTATAGTGAGACCTTAAATACCCAAAGACACCAAAATTAAATGATTGAATAGAGAGAGGAATTGCATTCCCTTTAAAATTGGCATAGAGAAGTGTGGGGTACAAATTGTGTGAGAACTAGGTAATAGAAAATTGAAGTGATTCTAAGGCCACCATTAATGGTAAGTGAAGCTCAAGAGCCAAAGTCATAGTCATAAATCTCATGACTGTGTGGAGCACCAAAAAAAATGACAAGCTTTGGTAAATAAAATAGACCATACTTCAACACCAGCTGATCCAAAATGGAGAAGAAGCACATGAGTTCTAACCTATCACAGGCATAGAAGGATGCCAAAATGGCATGGATGATAGAATAAGAGGCCATAATAAAGAATAAAGTGTAGATAATAAAGGGAGTTAGAATCATTAAGGTTGATTTAAAGGTACTTACAAAATGTCCTATTAAGAGATGAAGTTTCCTAAGGAGGTTTTGGTAGGAGAGAGTTGGGCATCTTTTGTGCACACTTTTTAGCTCAAAGAATACAACCACTACACCTCAATAAATGTGAAATATCTAGCACAAGGCTAGGTGGTTGATATAGTAGCCAAAAATGAAGTAGGTACCATATTATTTAACTCAACTCTATGAGTTTTTGTGTTTAAAGAAGCTAGAGAAAATCATATAGTTCCTCTTCTCACACATTCATGAGGACTACTTCTACTTTGCAGGGAGGTGCATGCAATTATCAACCAACCTCATTGGTAGATTCACCATGATCCTAAACTTTAGTGAAAACATCCACTAGATGATGGTGGATGATGTTAAAGTTGAAAGGGTCATGAAACTCCTAGGGTACTGTAAAGGAGGATTTTCATTCCCAATTAAAGAGATTAAAGACCCTAAAATGAGGGTGGTTGCATGCCTTATGAGTTTGAAACTTTTACTCAATGTTTGGTGGATAGACATCACCAAGGCATACCTATGCATCACCTGCCACATGGCATAGGGGTAAAATATAATATAGAAAAGTTTATTGTAAAGAAAATGGTGAAGAATACACTAGAGTGTCATACAACATGAGAGACCTTCTGATGGGGGTCTATGTTAATTTTAATTGTGATAAAGGAGATTGGCTTGCTCAATGATGATGAAGACAACCTTTGGGTCTTCCCAAAGCATAAGGACTCCCCAATACTAAAGTACCAACACTTCACCTACCCCCTGTATTCTCTTAGAAATAAAATACTATAGTAATGGGGTGGTGTGTCTAGTATATTAAAGCATTCAAGGAGGAATGGTACATTCCAGAGGTGTTCCCCTATAATATTTTTGGAACAAAAACCTTCACTATTATGAATCACTTCTATGTTGTGCCTTTATAACTCACATATGGAAATTGATCTAGTTGGCTAAAGCTCTTCTATGTATTTTTAACCAAATACTTTAGGGATACACTTAAAAGAATTCCTAATGCATAACATCTAGACATCCCAGTGAAAACTGTGGATTTAGAATGAAATAGGTTGTAGCACCAATAAATATGCCTAGGAGGTAAAATAAATAAGGATGAGGAGGATAAATTGGATCACACCAAAATCCATCCCCTTTAAAAGGAATTCATACTTGGGCACATCCACATGTTATACTATGAGATAAAGATAAGAAAGAAGGGTGCAAGCATCAATATGGATGATAACCTCCCCCTTCAGATTGGTGATGAAGGGAAGCTAACACTAGTAGAATATAATAAGTCTCCCCAAAAGAAAAAGGGGGAGACACTTGAGGAAATGAAAGAGAACATCATATTGAAGATCATCTCCAGTGATGAGGCTACCCACTCTGCACTAAATTAGAAGTGTATGGCCTTCACATCAGGGATTGATTTGCCCAAGCAAAGGGAGAAAAAAATAATTCAAAGGGGTTATTTATAATATAGATGGAGGTGTAAGAGGTGCATGAGTAATTAGAAGTGCAAGAGGTGCCTGAAGATATGGAGGAGGAAGGAGGAAAAAAATTGTACATTGTCTAGGAAGAAGCAGTAGAATAAGAGCCTAGTGCCAAAGAAATTTAGGAGGACCTCTAAGGAAACACTACCACCATACTTAGAGAGGTAAGAAATCTACCTAGTGCCTCATCTAAAGATCCCTCCACATATCCTCCACTAACTAAGTAGGAAAAGAGAAGCTAGTGGAAGAAAATAGGCCTCAATGAGGAATAAATATAGATGGAACTAGTGATAGAGAAGAAAAGAGTGACCATGAAGGCATCTGGCATGACCTAAGAAGAGATTTATAAGGTCAAGGCTGAGGAAATAATGGATAAATAATAAAAGACCTTAGTAATAATAAATAAGAAGGTAGATAAAAATAAGGCCCAAGAGGAAAGTTCCAAAAAATAAAAGGAAGAGAATAAGGTTGTGAAAAGTACAAAACCAATGAAGGAGAAAGTAACAAAGGAACCTAGCACCCCCACCAACATAGAAAAATAAGTTTCACCATAATCACACCCAAGTAGTGAAGGGGTGTCTAAATATAAGGAAGGTGATACTAGTACCTTAAAAGAGCAAACAAAGAGTGTTTAAGAAACCTAAAAAAGTAAGAGGGCAAAGCTAGTGTAGAGGTAGAAGAAGAAATGGACCAAGGGGATAAGTTTAAGGAAGAAATCCTATTAGAACAAGAAGAAGGAACCTTATAGTGAATTTCTAAAGAGAATGTTAGCTTTAATGAAGAGGAAGGAGAATAGATAGAGGTGGCCATCACTAAGGAAGAAGGCATTAAACCAAGCCTAAGGGAAAAGGCGTAGAAAGGGTGGACTAAAAAAGATTACTATATGTTTGAATATATACCCCCTAGAGCTACCAAAATAAGGATGTGCCAATAGTTATCATTCACCTTTGATAGTTATATGGATGAGCCTCATTTTTAGGTACTATAAAAAGCCATCTTAGGAGTGGAAGAACTAGAATACTGGTATGATTCCCTTCTTATAAACCCTTACATAATGAACCCAGTTAGGTCAGCCAATGCACTCATCTAGATGGCCTTTGAAGTAGTGTGAAAGAATATTGTTAATGAGGTTAGATATTCAAGATGGAAGAAGATCATGCTAGAATCAAAATAGGAATTAAACACCATGAAATTCAAATTGAAATAATTGGATAAATGCATAAAGGAAGATGAGCCATCCCTCTTAGATGGAATTAACACTTCAAAATTATTGGATGTTTATAAGGTGTGCATGCTAATGGATAAAATTCTCCCAAGGTTGAAGGCAAATCTAGCACCAAAAGAAGAGGAGGACCTATGTGCCATAACAAAACAAGAGATAGATACAAATATCGAAGATGTAGAAGATTCCTTCACAAAACTTCAAGAGGGTGTAGATGATATTAATGATATCTTCTATTGCTTCTCCAAATAGGCATCAGTCATAGATGTTCACCTCAAAAATACAAAGGGGGAGAAGGAGGAGATGATGGAATAAGTATACACTATGATCATATTAGAACATAGTAAAATAATAGGAAAGGTCAATGCCTTAAGAACTCAAATCAAAGACTAGGAACAAATCCTAGAAGCACTCTTCTTACCTTGAAAACTAAGGCCTATGAGCAAGGAAAAACTATGGCAAACCTTGAAGCCATCTGGAAGGAGTTGGAGAAGATGGATGTGCTCACACTCAACACCACCTCAATAAAGATAGATAGTGCCATTGAATAACTCAAGATTGCCATTAAGGTTTTTGAGGACTTAAATGTTGAACTAAAGGAGAACATGATAGATTTTTGCATGCCAAGAACATTGAAATACTAGTCTGAGGGTGGAATAGTAATTTTGTATGGGGTAATATTGGGCCCCTTTTTGGCTAGGTAGGGATCTATGCCAACTCAATAGATACCTCAGTGTGAAACAATCATTTGTCATGATTTCTATTTTGGCACCTTTTACACTAGTTGAAGGAATATTCACATATCTTGCACTAGATGGCAGGTAGTTATTTGGCACCTAGGTTCTGTAGGACATCTTCATAAGTGGTTACATGTGGTGACTAGAGTGCAAAATGTGTAAGTTGATGGATCTAGTAGAATGATAAACCAAGGCTCCAACTCAACACCCAACATGCACCTTCCACCCAAGAATGAAGATGCTTATAAGTTCTATAAATCTAAGATTGAACCAATATGTAGGGGATATGACTTTGAGATAGTGAAGCTCTGTAGAAGTGGTTCTAGACATAGTGAAGCACCTACCATTAAAACTTACAATTAGCATGGATTTTTTATAGGTTCAATATTTTAGTGCCCAAGATCACCTATGAGCCTTTGGGCCTTTAGTAGCTTTAAATGAGCACTTCCTCTATTCCATTTATTGTGTACTCTATTTATCTAAACAATGTTTAATGAAGAATGGCATTGCACTTAACTGAGTATTGATCTAGTGTATATAGTTATGGTAGTGTTTATTTATTATGGAATGTTTGTAATAGTGTTAATTATTAGATTTAATAGATTAATGATAAGTTACATCAAGATTTTATTCTAGGTTATTAATGGTATTTCTGTGTAAATGATTATTTTAGCATATTGTATAGAAATAATCTAAGTGTAGGAAGTACCTCATGACAAGTGATGATAGCCATACCTAAATCACTAAGCCTAAACATGAATCCTTGACATAAAGTAATTCCCTTAACCCATTTAACACAAAGACTAGTTAGACAAAATATTATGTGCTTGAGATCTTAGAAACAACCTAATATAGGTTTTCACTCTTATGACTTGAATAAGTTCCCTGAATAGGCTTTGTGCGTACAAACAGTCAGACTCCACTCAAAATATCTTATGTCAATGAACTTGCCAACATTGATATTGTAATGACCAAGTCCCTTGAATAATGAGTTATGTCATGGCATGACTAGCCCAATGTGGGCCCCAATTCTTTCTCTATTATTCTTTGGGTGAGTGCATAATCCTTGTGCCTTATGTGAATTGATGTCGACATAGTCAAGTGATAAATATTGAGCACTACATGATTAGTTTGAGTTTTTGCCTAGTTTTAACAAGTCTAGAACTGACTTGGACAACCATATAAGTGCCTAAAAAATTAAATGACTTGGATAACTGATCGAGCCTTTTCTAAAACAATTTTGTATAGTTGTGAGCTTGTCAAGTTACCTCTCGAGTGATAAATATGCATTATGGGCAGCCTCTAGGTGTCTTCAAGCCTATTGTACCCAATACCCCCCTTCTTTTTATAGGGAAATGGGGGCCCACTTTTTTTAGACTATGGTCTTGACTTTGATCCCTCTCTTCAATGTGTTTATGCAAATTTTTGGAAAAGATCATGATTTGGCCTTTTATATTTTGGCAAGATGGCTTTGGTATTGTGTTTCCATAGACAAAATATTTTGTTCTATCAAGTTTTTTACTTCAATATAATTATTTTAGACTTATGTTTTCATGGAGTAACTCTTCTATCGTCTTAGGACTTATTATTTTAGGACTTTTATCACGTACCTATCCATGTTGGGAAAACTATTATGGACATTTTTTCTGAAAAAATTCCCCCAATAAAATTGGGTCTATGGGTCCTTTTCCCTATGTAACTACCCTTCATGACTTTTATCATGGATCCTTTGTCCTCTAGAACTTATCATTAAATATTTTATTCCAGCCCATTTGCTTTTGAAATGACCCTTCAACATTTTGAAATTACTCTTTAGAACTTTTTAAATGCCCTTTTTTCTTGTCAGCCTACCCTTTAGGATTTTTATCTCAATCATTTATACCCTACAAATTAGATCCTTTGGGCTCTTTTCCCTATGAAATAGAGCCTTTATTCCTTTATAAACATATCCTTTAGCCATTTGAAATTGCCCTTCAAGAATTTTGTGGTTACCCTTTGAGAATTTTGTAATGGTCCTTTGTCCTTTAGCCCCTCCTCACTAACCCTTCAGGGCTTTTGTCTTGGGCCTTTTCCCTTCAAAACCATTCCTTCAAACATTTTATCTAAGACATTTTCCCTAATGAAATAAACCTACCCTTCAAGCTTTGTGAAATATGTCCTTCAACCTTTTTGTTATGGCCATTTTACCTGATAGAATTCCTTTGAGACTTTTGAGATGAACCTTTTCCTTATCAAACTACCCTTTGGGACTTTTTTCTTGGGATGTTTTCACTCTATGAGACTATCCTTCAAGACTTTTGTCCTAAGATAATCCTTTTGGAATTTGTGTTTCAAACATGTTGTCTAATGCAAAAATCCTAAAATAATTCCCCTAAGGGTGCATGCCTTTCAAACTTTCTAAACTGACCCTTTATATATTTTTAAAATGACCTTTAGGCCCTTTTTTAAGTGGAACTTACCCTTTGGACATTTTTAAAATGACCCTCCAAGATTTTTCAAGTGACCACTTACCCTTCAGGTCTTTGTCTTGGACCCTTTCCCCTCCAATACTTACCCTTCAAGACTTTTATCATAGGCCCTTTTTCCCTTTGGACAATTCCTTTCAGACTTTTATCCCAGGCCTTTTTCCCTTTGGCCAATTCCTTCAAGACTTTTATCTTAGGCCCTTTTTCCCTTTGGCTAATTCCTTCAAGACTTTTGTCCCATGCCCTTTTTCCCTTTAGCCAATTCCTTCAGGGCTTTTTTCCTAGGCCTTTTTCCTTTTGGCCAATTCCTTCGAGACTTTTATCCCAAGCCCTTTTTCCCTTTAGCTAATTCCTTCAAACATTTTTATTTGAAAACATCATGCCCTTTAGAAATTTTGAGACCATCCATTCAAGCTTTCCTTTGGACATTTTGTCTAAGAGAATTGATTATTCAAGATAATTATTATGAAGATTTTGTCTAAAATAATTCCCTCATTAGAATTACTTCAAACATTTTATCTAAAAAAATGACCCTTTAGGAGAATTATTGTGGAAATTTTGTCCAAAATAATTACCCCATGTTGTACCCAATACCCCATTATCTTTCAAGAGAATAAGATCCATCTTTTTTCAAAATATGATCTTTTAATATGGGGTCCCTTTCATATGTGTGTGTAAAATCTATAAATCTAAAGCATTTCACTTTTTGGTAGGATAATATTAGAATTATGTTTTATGAGACTAACTTTGGTATGTAGAGATGAATTATTTGTGTGTATGTTCTTCAAGATAATTATTTTGGCCCTCATGCAAATTATCTCTTTAGATGTTGTGTTTTTGGTATTCTTAACCCTATTTTACTTCAGTCTTATTGTTTAGAAAGACTTATTTTGTCAGAGAAATTGTTTCAAACATTTTATCCAAAATAATTATCTTGAAATAATTCAACCTATGGACTCTTAGCCTTATGGAGTTTGGGACCACATACACACTTTACCTAAAAAAAATTCATTGATAGATCAACCCTTGGACCCTATCTAACTTACCCTTCAAAACTTCTAAAATATCCCTTAAATGTACAAAAGTACCCTTCAAGAAATCATAAGTGCCCTTTGGGGATTGTGAAGTAGATCATTCAAGCATCATTTTACATGAATTAGATCCTTCGAATCTCATCCCACTTACCCTTCAAGACTCCCAAACATACCCTTTGAGCTTGTTGAAAATTCTTTTGCCCTATGAACTAACCCTTTAGCATTTATTATGACCAAATATGTTAAGAAACATACCCTTTATGTTTTGTGTAAAGTACCCTTTAGGAATTTAGCCTAAGCCCATTTACCCTATGGGACATACCCTTATGATTATTTTCCCTACCTTTTTGACCCTATAGAAGTGACATTTGGCCTTTTTGCTTTAGACCTCTTGTTATAAACCTACCTTTCAAGTTTGGTTAGATCCACCCTTTGGGATTTTTGTCCCAAGTCATGTGACATTTTTTTAAAGTGGATACATACCATTTAGATATTTTTAAAATGACCTCTTAGCCCTTATGGAGTATCCATATGCCCTTTCCCTTATCTAAACATACCCTTTGGGTTTGGTGAAACTTACCCTTCAAAACTTTTAAAATGACCCTTAGTCATATGAAAAGTACCCTTCAACCCTCCTAAACCTACCTTTTAGGAATTTTGAAATAAAATTTAAGCTATATATAAGTACCCTTTTGGAAATCAAAAGTTCCCTTTAGCATTTAAAAAGTAGACTCCTTAGGAATTGTGTCATGAACAAAATGCCCTACTAAGTGGATCCTTTTGATCAAAAGTACCCTTAGATGAAATTGAAAATGCCCTTTAAACTCAAAATATCCCTTCAAAATAATTATTTTAGGACTTTTCTACTTCAATAATTGTTATAAACATTTTGTCCAAAACAAATCCCCTAAAAGAATTAATCTACAAGCATTGATCTAAAAGAACTTTTCCAATATACACCCTAAGCACTTTATTACTAGGAATATTACTAAGTCTCATCATACTTAGCCAATTAAAATCAAAAATACTTTCTATTAATATTTTAAAGACACCCCATCCCACAAACCTAAAGCTAACAAGTTTAAATAGAAGTAAAAGTGAACATTACATATTTATATCACACAGACTAATATTCAATGTAGGATCCTATATAGACAATACCTAGATAGTGAAGCCATCATTTGCATACAAGCTAACTTGAATTTTAATACTTATACTTTATAATTAACCAATATAAAATACTTTGTTTGCACCACATACATAGCATATCAAAGGAAACTGTAAGTATCCTATAGTACATGGTGATGGATTCTACATCTAGGATAATCCAATGAATGAATCCACCATCCACATTTTCAATTAAAGATTATAAAAAGTTCAAGGACACTATCTTTAACATGGTGGTATTTGGAGATAGGTATCAAAACTATTCATAGCTTTTGGATGCCATCAATTCAGTGGACACATTTTCACTTGAAGATGAGATGATATTAGTAGATAGACTATATGTCAAGGAATTATTGGCATATAAATGTCAAGCATTGTACTTTGTTATAGCCAAAATAGAAGTCATTCCTTGCATATGCCTTCTTAGGGACTTGTTCTTTTTGGGTAAGATATCACAATATGCTTTCTTATTTCATTCTTATGGTAATGCAGTGGTCACGTGCATCTTTGATAATGATTTTTAGAAGTATTTATCTCTCATCATACTCAACACTTACTTTGACAAGAAAAATTTGGTGTGATTCAATAAAGAAACTTCAATCAAAAGGGTGTTGTCATCATGGATTATCCCTAACTAGAAAATTGCATGGAAGGTGAAGAAGATGAAGGGAACAATTCCAATTGAGAAGTTTACGATGGGAATCCATATTGGTATGCCATTGCTCAATAGATTATATAATATGCCCAACATCCATTTTGTGAATTTAGATTAGGTACCATTTATATATATGATGTTATCACATGATGTCACTTATGCCCTAGGGGAAATAATTAGTTTAAGATTGAGAGACCAAATTATTCATAAAGATAAGCATCTCACACCCATAAGAGATTTTTACATGACGTCATATTTAGTGGACATAGTCATGGGTAATGTGCTCTAAAAACTTGGGTAACTTGTGGAATCATGCCATAGATTGCATGAAGAATAGAATTTGTGAGTACTACCAATTTATGCACATATATTCTTACATTAAGCTTATGGTCATGATATGCGAGGACATCTACCCATATGTATGGAAAGTCATTCATGACTTGCCTATGCCTTATATTGGGGAGAATAGTTGGAATAATTTGGATGAGAAAGGAGATTACTTCCTCTACCTAGATTTAATGTTATTATGATCTAGGGAAATAAGGTCAGGTCCCTATGTCTCCCAAAATATGTACTAGATAAATTGGATGAACAAGAGATTGCTTTCTAGTTATGGAATATAATTGAAGAGGATTTGTCAATGAAAAATAAGGCCCTATAATTTTTAAAATTTATTTTAATTGGAAATATGGTGATTCAAATAATAAATCATCTTGGATATTTAGGTGAAAAGTGACACCGCTATGGATTCCCCATACTTGAACATGGAGACTAGGATTCACATGGGTTAATATAGAAACATATCCTTATACATTATAAAATTAATTTTAATTGGTAGGATGGTGTATCAAATAAGAAAGCATCTTGGAGATGTAGGTAGAAAGTGAAAACACTATGGCTTCCCCATACTTGAATGTAGAGACTAGGATCTGCATGGGATAATATAGAAACATATTCAAGGATTCAATATCCCTTACTACTACCATCCTTATGCTTATGATTTTATTTTCATGAATGAAAATTTTGATGAAGACATGTTGGATCGAGCACAAATTTCTAGCTTACAAGAGGATCAACTAATAATGATCTAAACTGAACCTTCCATCTCCACTAGGGAGTTGCATAGCAGAAAATCACTCTTTAAGGGATGAAAACATTCAAAATTTTGGAAGGGAAGTTTAGGAGAATAGGAAGCTTCCTCCTCCCAAGAAATTCTCTAAAGTTTAAATTGAAAACAGTAAAGAGAGACCTTGGATTACCTGACCCTAGTATTAGAAGAGGAGGACAAAAAGGAGATCTCATCATCTTGGATTATAATGAGGAGGGAGACAAAATGTAAGACATGTCTACTGTAATTTTTGGTTTAATTCCTATGACTATCCCCTAGGTATTTACTATTTCATCTATGGGTGTAGCTACATCACAAGCAATAACATCCACCTCTTAGGTCTCTCCCACATAAGGAAGTACCCCTTTGGTCTATACAAGGAAGCCTAAGACTCTCATAGGTAGCCCTATAGTATAGGCATCTCAAGGTTTGCCAACTCCACCTCTAAGTTCACAACTAGCAAGGGAGGATGTGGTTATCATCAAGGACATAAAAGATGATTTAGATAAAGAAAATGAGTTAGACATGGCCAAGGCCATGAGTCTCTAAGTTGACCCAATATAGATTCACATCCAAGGTACTTAGAATTTTTCAATTTTTCCTTTGTCTTCAATTTCTAATATCTTCTATGTAAGTTCCTATGTTTACTACATTAACCCCCTTCATTCCTTCTACCTATACATCTACTCCTTCCATTCTACCACCACCACTAATCCCTCTATTGTCACTTTTGACACCACTTCCTAGGGTTATCCCCTCTATACCCACTAAAACTTATACTATGAGAATTCTCAAGAAGAAGAAGGCATCTAGGAAAGTCTAGACTGCTCTTGCCACCCCTCAAATCCATGTTTAGTCCATGTAGATTTCCCTTCCAGTCTCTAGCACCACTTTTATAGAGGAGACCATAGTCACAAGAACTAGTGAGGGAAGGAAGGCCAAGCCCCAAATAGTTGTATTCCACCCACTCCCTTAATTTGGAGGAGTGGATTGGTCTAAAATAATTTGGCCTTCCTTAACTAATGTTTTGATAAAGGCTAGTAAGAAGAAGAAGAAAGTGGAAGAAGATGCCAAATTTGAGGTTATGGTCATAACCTCTAATGCATCCAATCTAAAAATTCTACCCTAGGAAATGGATTGGAACTATCCAAAGGTTGAGGAAGAGGAGACTTAAAGATGAATAAGGTGAAAGAATCATCCTTGAGGAATGACAACTAGTGTTCTCCCTCACTAAGAGGTAGAATACATAGCTAGGATAGTCTGTATATAAGAAAAATCTCTCAAACGTGGCTCAAGCACACAAGGATATTGTAGTGACCATTCATGAAGGCATTGAGTTAGCTCGATAAGAGCTGAAATAAGAGATGCATAACTTACAAACATAGATTATGCATCTTAGGGAGCAATCTAAGATAGTGCATATTATTGATGGTATTGAAGTTGAGGTTTAGGGGGCCACAATAAAATGTTACAACTCCTTAGGGAATTATGAAGGTCGAGATGGCTCCCCATGTGAACCAAGAAAATAAATTATGCAATTCCTTAATTCAAGATAGTGCCAAGCTCAAAATGCTAGTTATTTATACAATTAACTCTTTATATAGCCATCTTGATTTATTAACAATTCTCAAGGCATCTAATTCCTTAAATATCATTTTCATCTGACAAGAAGAGGTGAAGGACTCATTGAAATTAGTTAGGGCTTTGGTCCCTAAATACCAAGCACATGAGGCTTAGCTCCTTCAAATTTTAGATGAGTTAAAATTATCCAAGGCAAGAGATTCTACTAGTAAATTGATCAGTATAATTAATTTTGATAAATTTTTTTAGGAGGTTTCAAAAAACTTTAAGAAAATCATATAAGGTTTGGAAATTAAATAAATATAATATGAGTTAAGCAAGGCTCAAAGGAAGGTAACCGAGGTAGAGATCCTACAAAATAAATTATATATAACCAAGGACAAACATGCAATACTCCTTGGGTAGACCAAGAGACTTCACTAAGTAATATTACTTAACTTAGACATTATCAAAAAATATCATGATGAAATGCACAAATTATATGAGGATAATGAGGCAAAGAAGAACTAGGCTTCTGGTAGTGTTACTATATCTTCAATTTCTACTATTATCACTCTAGAGAGCACATTATTTGAAGATGTGTAAAACATACCCTCTCTCTAACTGACTAAAATTGGCTATTATTAGAGTGTGGGTGACTCTGTACTAAGAATAAATTATAGAGAGGATTGGTTCCCTTAAGATTTATCTCTAAAAACTAAACTATTTTTATTTTTGGGGATGAAAAGGGAGAAAAAAACTAAAATGGAAAATCCTATCTAATTGGGTGATGAACTTAAATTGATTATATTCTCTAAAATATTTATGAAACTAATTAAGAAACACATATGAATATAAAAGAAAACTCTAGATTCAATCTTGAACATCAGTGTTTTAAAAGAAGGCTTAAAAGAAGTTTGCAAAGCAAATTCAAATCTTAGCTCTTCAAATGACCTGTAGAGAATGAGATTTTCATAGTAGGTGTGGAAAAGACATAAGAAAATGAAAATTATATACCACTTTTATGATGATACACAATAAAATTACACTCTATTCTGATAAAAAAATGTATGCAAAAAATTTCTTTATTTGATAAATGGTGTCAATTACAATTTTTGCTCTGCTTCATGAATTAATGAAAAATGGCTTCAAAAAGACAATATAAAAGTATAAAACCTTAAATAAACTCAAATTAACATGGAGAAGAGAATGATTAGTCTTATTTGGGTTAAAATAAGACTAAAATCCTTTTACAATATTAAATAAAGGCTTTAAAATTTTCCAATTCTTTAAAAATTGCATGTCATTCATTTTTGGCATAGAATTGAGAAGTTGACTTGTCAACCTTACTTGAATGAAAATCATACCATAAATTAGAATATAAATCCATATTTAAAGTTATTTTAAGTTCTTTAAAGTATTTATATTGCATGAAAATCACGGGAGATGCATGAAACTAGTCAAACTAGTCAATCGAAGAGATTTGACCCTTAAGGACTAGTTAACTCAACTTGAACTCAACTTACATGAATTGGAACTTTTGAATTGAATTAAAAATTATATATACATTTAAAAAATATATACTCCATGTGGTAACTCTAAAATTAATTTATTTGATATATTTTCAATGCCATTCTTTACTTGCTTGATTGACTGATTAAGCCTATTAGGCCAATTAGGCCTAATAGCCTATCTTCTAGCATTTGGACTCCATTTAACCTAAAAAAAATGACATAAAATTTGAAAAAATATTTAAATAGACCTTTAAAAACTTTTCTCATCACAATATATTTGATTTTGATGAGAAAACACTCATCATTCAGTCAACAGGGTTGACTAGGCCTATTTTGCTCCATTTTTTCTATAGACTGGCCATTTTGATTGAGATAGTTGGGAAACTTATAGGATGATTTATGACCAAAATAAAATTTTATGATGAATAAAAAAGTCTTGGGATTTTATATCCATTTATTATATTTCATTGAAGTGTCCTGTAGTTCATTTTACATGCTTTTTCCACAAAAAACTTGATTTTTACCCTGATACATACATCTCCATGCATAAAATTGACATTTATGGAATCCTCTCTGAGTTCACTTGACATTTGAATTTTTTTTAGGTTGATATAATATAATTTTATATCAATATAATCAACTTTTTTCAAAAACTAGTTTTTTGAGGGTTTAGGCAGGCTTTGAAGCTAAATTTTCAAAATGATGGTTCATAAAATAAAAACTTCCAAATCTCAAAAAATAATAATTTATGTGTATAAAATTTACCCCCAAAACATCCATAAAAATATTTGGTTCCCATTCAAAATATATAAAAAGTTACCACATGGATACATTTGCTTGTGGGGTTTTGACTATATTATGAGCTACTTACATTATTAATGATTGTTAATAAAGAAAAAACACAAAAATTGACTCAATTTTTAATTAATTATAATTAAATATTATTAATTGAAACATACTAATATATTTCATCCAAAATCTATATGTGGTGAAAGATATGAGCATCTAAATAGGAG
Organism: Torreya grandis; assembly: GCA_037957365.1. NCBI lineage: Eukaryota > Viridiplantae > Streptophyta > Pinopsida > Cupressales > Taxaceae > Torreya > Torreya grandis. The sequence continues at coordinate 125,177 of JARHVA010001621.1, forward strand.
GCTAGGAAGGGTGTCTAGAATTGAAAAAATGAAAATTTCACCAAAATGAAAATAAATATTAAAATTATTCCCAATTCCTATGAAAATAATCATGGGGTATATAAAATTCTATCAAAAAACTCTGAAATCACATTTTTCTTGAATAGTCAAAAAACCCCTTTTTGGCCTTCATGCTTATTTTCTTGCAAAACCTTAGATGAGCATAATTTGATTAAAATTTGGAGTTTTAACACTATTAAAGGTATTATCATGATTTAAAATTATCATCCCATGCTTTATAAACTTTTACCTAGACTTAGAAACCTCTGTGGCACTCCAAAATGATGCCTACTCTAATGGTGATCTCTACCAGACATGCTAAGGACTGTTACAAAATAGTGAGTATCTCCACTTGTTCGATGGACATTAAATTTTTTAATAAGGTTTTAAAACTCATAATGACATTTTTTATAAAATTTTAGGTCCTAAAACCACCTATAGCTCTCAAAATGTTCAATTTTCTCTCAAAATTAATCCTTGTGCATAGATTATCTACATATTTGAACTTGACAATGCTATTTTTAAATTATAATTACCCATTTACAATCCATTTTTAATATTTTTGAACAAAATTAGTGATTTTAGGTCATAATTTATTGGTTTGACCTATTGCAAAGGGATATTGGCAAGATTTAAGAAAGTTTCAAATGATAGGGGTAGTAATTTGACCTTGACAGGTCAAATTACTAACAATTTTGGTGACTTTCAAGGGTTGACCAGCCTGATGGTCAAATAATCAAAAAATTAGGCTATAAAAAAATTGAATATATATTGAATATTGGAAGATCTTTTGTAGGCAAAGACACAAACAAGACAACTGATATAAACAACAACAAACATGTGCACGTGTGCACTTAGAGGAATGGACAACAAAAACCAGAAAGGAAAAAACAAAAATTGAAAGCATGTGTGGATATGCACTTAGAGAAAACAAAAAAAGGTATTCTATTATGTACAAACTAACTTCCACTTTGTTAGTCCTCCTAGATCAAGTGGAAATCTATTTGATGCACTATGGAACTTTGAAACGTATTTGCTTCGTTTTGATAGTTCTCTTCTACAAATGGGAACACTTATATGTTTATATGTTTTGGATGATGCAGCTAGGCCTCCAAATTCCATTCTTAGGTTTATGGATCAAAGATATGGATCTAAGATCCAATCATCCTCCTTCCATATTCTTCTTTTTTGCATCAAAAGTGTTATCTCTACCTCATTCATAAATTTATCATGATTTGACACATTCTCATTCAATGATTGTATTGACAATTCAACTAGTATACCTAGATTTATGTCTTCATTTGACTCCATTTGAAGTGGTACTTTGTCAAAGTATTTAGATCCTTGATAAGCATCCAAACATGGTTGTAATAGACTTTAATTTCTTCCTGATGAATAGCTGCAATAGTACTCTTTACAAGACATTCATAAACTCCACTTGGGGTGGAGATGGACCATCAAATTTTGCACAAAAACTCTCCCAAGTCATCCCAAAAGGATTATTCATTATGATCAATGTAAAATACATGAAATTCATTAGTATTCTTACCATTTGAAACATGTTGATCACATATTTCTAACTTTTGGATGAAGTCAAATGAAATTTCTTGATTTGCTGCACTTGTCTCATCTTTATCAGGAATATTCTCCATCTCAGCAATGGCTCTATGTGAGTTGTCTTCATGGTTTCCTTTTGAAGAAAAATTTGATTGTACTTCATATATCTTAGCTACTAAAAACTCTTAAGAATTCTCCTATAACTCCTCTTCTTGTTCATCATGGAAAACTAAATCATGTTTGTCCTTGCCAAGTGGTGTCCCAACTATGATTTCTTCTTCTTGATCACTCAAGTCACCTTTTTTTTCTACCTCTTTGGCTGGATTTTATTCATTTACCTAGAAAAGAAGAGGTTATTGCTCCAAAAGTGGCATGATAGATCCCTAAAAGTATTCAATAATATGAAAAAAGTCTACAAAAGTAACCATAGATACCTGATTTTGCTCATGAGGTTGCTCTTCTTGAATCACCTTCACCTCATCCCTCTACTACACTTTTTCTTGAATGGCTTTCCATGAAGGAAAGGATTTAGGCTTCTAAGGAGGAAGAGATGAAGGCTCAATGATCTCTTGCTTGAATTCAACATCTTGAATGATGCTTGATTGTTCCTCTTTCTTGCTTAACTCCATGATTTGGTTCCAAGATGGGAAATATAAAGGCTCTTTTCTAACATTTTGATTTTGGTTCTCCTCTTTCCTTGTCTTCAACTCCAACTCTCTGATCTACTTATCAATATTCTCTTGGAATATCTTCTCTTTAAAGTGGTCAATTATTTCAATAGTAGGTTGTCCTATAACAACCTCTTCCTTTCTTTAATAGTTTTCTTGGATTGATATCCAAGAAGGAAAGGTCTAAGAAATATATGAAGAACTTCACAAACTCAAAGGGGCTCTTGAAATGGTCTCTTGAGAAGGAATGGATGGAATATAAGAAGGCTATGATTGAAATTGATGTTCCTTGAGGCCTTTTAGTTTATCCTCAAGTTTTTGAATGTAACCACCTACATGCATCAACTCACTAGTGAAATTGCCCCAATTTTCCCTCTCAATAGGTATCCATTACTTTTTTATTTTCTATAATGACTCTCTCACATAATGTATTTGGTGAGTAGGGGTATCTTGGCCATAATAGATCTGTGAGTGCAGCTCTAGTGCATACTTTTTAAGGCTCACTAAAGTTTGTTTAATTACTAGTATGGATTGGTTAGATACAAAATGGCCATGATTAGGTTGGTAAGGGGAAATATTATGATGAATTGGTCGTTCATATGGAAGGTATAGGTAATACTCTTGCATATATGCCTGATATATATCCTCAAACTCTTGGTGAGGATCATAGTATGGCTGGTCATACTGATCATAGTAAGGATAATATGGATCCATACTGAAACAAGCCATTGGAGACCATTAGTAAGCCAAATACTGAAATTAATCAATATTGAAAAGATACTTGATGTTAAAAACCAACTTTGAGTGCTTAAAAGTTTCACTAATTTTCTGAAAGCCTCCAAAGGCTAGTGTGTAGAATGATGTCCCATCGGACATGCTAGAAACTATTACCACTTTGGAGTGCACCCTATTTGAATATGTGTAAGGCACACCTTATCTCTATTTGATACAATTGTAACTTCTAAAAATTTGTGTGACTCTATATTAAGAATAACCTCTAGAGAGGGTTAGTTCCCTTAAGATTTATCTATTAAAACTAAACTATTTTGATTTTTTTGGATGAAAAGGGAGAATGAAACTAAAATGAAAAATATTATCTAATTGGGTAATGCACTTGAATGATTGTTATTCTATAAAATATAATGAAATTAAGGCACACATATAAATCAATATGAAGTCTTCAAATTTCCCCTAAACATTAGTATTTCAGATGAAGGATTGAGAGGATTTTGGATTGCAAAATTCTATTCATATCTCTTCAAATGACCTGTAGAGGGTGAGATTTTCACAGTAGGTGTGCAAAGGACCTAAAAAAAGGGACATAGATATCACTTGTATGCTAGTAAACATTCAAAATACACTCTATTCTGATATCAAACTCATATGCAAAAAAAATCTTCTTTATTTGATAAAAATGGTATTAATTACAATTTCTTCTCTGCTTTAGGATTTTTTTAAAAAATGGATTCAAAAAGCAAATATATAAGTATAAACCTTAACTAAAGCCAAAGTGGTATGGAAAATATAAGTATTAGTCTTATTTGAATTAAAATAAGACTAAAATCCTTTTGCAATATTAAATAAAGGCTTTAAAATCTTCCAATTCTTCAAAAATTGCATGTACTTCATTTTTGGCATAGAATTGAGAAGTGGTGTGCCCATGTTGAATTGTCAACATTCCTTGCATGAAAATCATGCCATACATTAGAAGATAAATCCATCTTGAAAATAATTTTAATTTTTTGAAATTCCTTATGTTTCTTGAAAGCATGGGAGATGCATGAAACTAGTCAAACTAGTCAACCAAAGAGATTTTACCCTTAAGGACTAGTTAACTCAACTTGAATGAATTGAAACTTGTGGATTGACTTGAGAATTATATATCCACTTAAAAAACATATATTCCATGTGGTAACTCCAAAATTGATTTATTTTATAGATTTTCAATTCCATTCTTTACTTGCTTGATTGACCAATTAAGCCTATTAGGCCAATTAGGCCTAATAGCCTATCTTCTGGCATTTAGACTCCATTAAAACTGCAACAAGATACCATGAAACCTAAAAAAATAATTAAATATACCTATAAAAAAAAATTTCATCACAACATATTTGATTTTGATGAGAAAACACTCATCATTCAGTTAACAAGATTGACTAGACCTATTTTGCTTCATTTTCCTGTAGACTGACCATTTTGATTGAGCTACTTGGGACACTTTTGAGATGATTTCTGATAAAAATAAAATTTTAAGATTAATAACAAGTCTTATATTTTTATCTCCATTGATTATATTTCATTGAGGTGTCTTGTACTTCATTTTACATTTTTTTTTCCAAAAAAAACATGATTTTTGCCCTCATCCATACATTTCTATGCATAAAATTGGCATTTATGGAATCCTCTCTAATTTTTCTTAACATTTTAAATTTTTTTAAGTTTATAAAAGACGATTTTATGGAAATAAAATCAAATTTTTGCAAAACTAGTTTTTTGAGGGTTTTGAAGGGTTTTGAGCTGAATCTTCAAAGTGATGGTTCATGAAGTACAAACCTCCAAATCACAAAAAAAAATTAATTTATGTGTAAAATGCTGACCCCCAAGAATATTTGAAAATATTGGATTCTCATTCAAAATATATGAAAAGTTACCACATGGAGAAATCTGCCTATGGGGTTTTGACTGCATTCTGAGCTACCTACACTCTTAATGATTGTTCATAAATTAAAACCATTCAAATAGTATTAATTTTTAATTAATTACAAGTAAATATTAGTAATAAAAATATACTAATAACATTTATTCAAACTCTACACATGGTCAAATATATGAGCATCTAAACAAGAGGCTAGGAATAGTGTCTAGAACAAAAATAATGAAAAATTCACCAAAATGAAAATAACTCTTCACATTCTTCCCAATTCCTTAAAAATAATCATGGGGTCTATACCATGATATGAAAACACTTTTAAAGTACATTTTTCTTGAAAATTCAAAAAACTCCTTTTTGGCCTATATGTTTGTTTGCTTACATAAACCTAAATGAGCATGGTTTTCTTAAAATTTAGAGTTTTTACACTCTTTAAAGGTCTGATTATGATGTAAAAACATCATCCCATGATTTTGAAACTTTTATCTAGACTTAGAAACCTCTATGGCACTCCAGAACAATGCCTACTCCAATGGTGATCTCCAATGAACATGCTGAGGATTATTACAAAATAGAGAGTATATCCACTCATCCAATGTCCATGAAACTTTTCAAAAAGGTTTCTCAAGTCATGATGACCTTGTGTACAAAATTTGAGGTTTTGAAATCAGTTGTAACTCTCAAAATCCTTAATTTCCTTCAAAATTGACCCCTTATGCATGGATTGTCTGCATATTTGAACTTGCCAATGCTTTTTTGAAATGAAAATAACCCATTTAAAACCCATTTTTGACATTTTTTGATAAAATTAATTATTTTAGTCCAAAATATATTGGTTTGACTTGTTGTAAAGGGATATTGGTGAGATTTAGGAAAGCTTTGAATGATAAGGGTAGTAATTTGACCTTGAATCAAGAATCTTCATTTGACTTCATCCAAAAGGTATAAATGTGTAATAAAAATATTTAAAATGGTAATAATACTAATGAATTTCATGTCATTTGAATTTATCATAATGAATATGCCTTTTGGGATGATTTGGAGAGTTTTTGTGCAAAGTTTGATAGTCCATTTCTACCCCAAGTAGAGATTGATGAATGTCTTATAAAGAGTACGATTGCAATTATTCATCAGGAAGAAATTAAAGTCATATTAAAGCCATGTTTAGATTCTTATAAATTATATAAATAATTTTAAAAATTACCACTTCAAATGATGTCAAATGAAGACATCAATCCAGGTATACTTGCTGAATTGCCAATACAATCATTGAATGAGAATGTGTTAAATCATGATCAACCTATAAATGAGGTAGAGATAACACTTTTGATGCAACAAAGGAGAATATGGGAGGAAGATGATTTGATCTTGGATCCATATCTTCAATCCATGTACTTAATAATAGAATTTGGAGGCCTATTTGCATCATCCAGAACACATGAACATATAAGTGCTCCCATTTGCACAAGAGGGTTATCAAAAGGAAGCAATCTTGGATCCTAAAGTTTTCAAATTCATGTCCATTTTAAGAGCGGAGATACTTGCTGTTTTGTAACAATCCTCAGCATGTTCATTATAGATCACCATTGGAGTAGGCATCATTCTAGAGTGCCACAGGGGTTTCTAAGTCCAAGTAAAAATTTAAAAAGTATGTTATTATGTTATTAAATCATAATAAGACATTTAAATAGTGTAAAAAATTCTAAATTTTAATCAAACCATGCTCATATAGGCTTATATAAGTAAACAAGTATATAGGCCAAAAAAAGGTTTTTTGACTTTTCAATAAAAATGTGCTTTCAAAGTGTTTTTATAGAATGGTAAAGACCCAATGATGATGTTTTAAGTAATTATGAATAGTGTGAATATTTATTTTCATTTTGTTAAAATTTTCATTTTTTCAGTTCCAGACACCATTTATAGCCTCCTATTCAGATGCTCATATCTTTCACCACGTGTGAATTTTGGATGAACAATATTATTATATTTTTAGTAATTATATTTAATTATAATTAATTAAAATTTAGGACCATTTTAGTAGTTTTAATTTATGAATAATCATTAAGAGTGTAGGTAGCTTAGAATGCAGTCAAATCCCCATAAGCAAATTTCTCCACATGGTAATTTTTCATATATTTTGAATGGGAACCAAATATTTTCAAATATTTTGGGGGGTAAGTGTTATACACATAAATGGAATTTTTTTGAGATTTGGAGGTCTGTACTTCATGAACCATCCTTTTAAAGATTCAGCTTCAAAGCCCTCTTAAACCCTCAAAAAACTAGTTTTGAAAAAAGTTAATTTTATTTCCATAAAATCATCTTGTATCAACCTAAAAAAATTTAAAATTTTAATAAAATTTAGATAGGATTCCATAAATGTCAATTTTATGCATGGAGATGTATGGATGAGGGAAGAAATCATGTTTTTTTATGAAAAAAAGTATGTAAAATGAAGTATAAGACACTTCAATGAAAAATAATAAATGGAGATAAAATCCTAATACTTGTTATTAATCCTAAAATTTTATTTTTGTCAGAAATTATCCTAAAAGTGTCCCAACTAGCTCAATCAAAATGGCCAGTTTGCAAGAAAATAAAGCAAAATAGGCCTAGTCAACCTTATTGATTGAATGACGAGTGTTTTCTCATCAAAATCAAATATATTGTGATGATAAAAGTTTTTATAGGTATATTTAATTATTTTTTCATGTTTTATGGCATATTTTTAAATATTTAATGGACTCCAAATGTCAAAAGATAGGCTATTAGGCCTAATTGGCCTAATAAGTTTAATTGGTCAATCAAGCAGGTAAAAATAGTTTTGAAAATATATAAAATGAATAAAATTTGGAGTTAAAACATGTAATATATGTTTTTTAAGTGTATATATCATTATAAAGTTAATCCACAAGTTTCAATTCATCCAAGTGGAGCTCAAGTTGAGTTAACTAGTTTTTAAGGGTCAAATCTCTTCGGTTGACTAGTTTCATGCTTCTCCCATTCTTTTCATGAAAGATAAGGACTTCTAAAAACTTAAAATCACTTTAAATATGGATTTTTCTTCTAGTTTATGGCATTATTTTCATGCAAGGAAGGGTGACAAGTCAATATGGGCCCACCACTTCTCAATTTTATGCCAAAAATGAAGAACATGCAATTTTTAAATAATTGGAAGATTTTAAAGCCTTTATTTAATATTGCAAAAAATATTTCCATCTTATTTTAACTCAAATAAGACTAATAATTCTATTTTACATGCCAATTTGTACTTATTTAAGGTTTAGAGTTATATATTGGCTAATTCAAGCCATTTTTCAAAAAATTCCTGAAGCATAGAAGAAATTGTAATTGACACTATTTCTATCAAATAAAGAAGATTTTTTTTGCATATGAGTTTGATATAAAAATAGAGTGTATTTTGAATGTGTACCAGCATACAAGTGATATCCATGTCCCATTTTTTTAGGTCCTTTCCACACCTACTATGAAAATCTCACCATCTATAGGTCATTTGAATAGATAGGAATAGAATTTTACAATCCAAAATCCTCTCAATCCTTCATCTGAAATACTAATGTTTAGGGGAAATTTGAATATTCATATTTATTTATATGTGTGCCTTAATTTAAATGTATTTTAGATAATACCAATCATTCATTTTCATCACTCAATTAGATAGGATTTTCCATTTCAGTTTCCTTCTCCTTTTTCATTAAAAAAAATCAAAATAGTTTAGTTTTAATAGATAAATCTTAAGGGAACCAACCCTCCCTGGAGTTTATTCTCAATGCAGAGTCACCCAAACTTTGAGAAGTTCTAATTATATAAATTAGAGAGAAGGTGTGCCTTTTACATCTTCAAATAGGGTGCACTTCAAAGTGATAACAACTACTTCCACTCCCATGCCTACTAAAACACATGCAACACTTCGAACAACTTAGCCTTGATAGGCTAAAACGTCATGCATGCATAATTTTTGTAGAGGCACATATACTTATATTTCCATTGATATTATAGTGAATCATTGTAAAATTGAATTTATTTTTTTGTGTACATGCACACATTTCATAATTTTGTAAAACTCAATTTAGCTATTTATAGCTTTCTTTTAAGCTTTTTTCTTATATGACTTTGGACTATAGTTAGAACTACATGTTCTAACTGCCACATGTAATCATCATGCATAAACTTGGAGGATGAAGTGACCTCTTTCCCAATGTATATTAATACAATTATACCCTTACTTTATTTTTAAGTTAAAAGTTTTTGGAATACAGAGTAGTGAACCAATTTCGGTCATCAAGCAGAGTGTTTTAAGTATTTTATTTCTAATTTTGTGTTATTATTTATTATTTACATGGTTTTTTGTTTTAATAAATCTTTATTGTTCTAAAGCTGAAAATAGATTCTTGATTTTTTTGATTAATATGCTAATCTTGTATGTACAATAGCTATTTAAGATTGGTGAATGTATTGATTAAATTAGTCAAGATAAATTGAATCATATTTATGGAATGTGTACTAGTGTTTTATTGGTGTAGTTTTCTATGTGTGTGTGCTATAACTACCTCTTATAATTCATTAAGTCTAAGCCATAATATTCTATTTAAAGGGTGTGCAATAGCTACCCCAAAGGAAGCAATCTTTGTCTAAGGATAGTGAAATTCCTACATCCATAATTCCCTAGATTTCTTAGCCATACCTAATTGCTTATGTGTTATTGCTACTAGCAACAGGCATTGGTTTTTAGGAAACATAGGTCTATCTAAAAACCAACTAGGAAAGTAATTTCCAAGATCCATGAAAAACTTATTTTCTACCCTACCTTACTATCTTTTGTGTTTTTTTATAAAATATTTAACCACTTTAGGTTAGAATCTAGTCACCCATCCAATGTATTTAGAAAACCACTATTTTAGAGTCCATACATCCATCCAAAAAACCTTATCAATAACCTACATTATTTACCCCTATTCCATCAAGATCAACTCATGCCCTGGAGTGGCGTTTACCTTCATTGAGATCCTAAAATGTTATAGGCTACCTTGTTCAACTATGGTGTGTATAAAACCTGCTTCAATAATATTTCACTAGCATTAGAGGGAGGGCCTAAAACCATGAAAATAGAGGTTATTATTTGCATAGAGTTGTAATATAGTCACTTGAGAGAGTGACTATATCTAATTCCTAGGTTGGTTTATTAGCCTCACCCTTGACAAGTCATAGGAAGCCTAGAGATGTGCCAACAACTCCAATTCAGAACAATCAACCTCCACTAGGACACCAATTATCCATAAAGAACCTTTTATCTATTAATCAAATAATGGCTTAGAAACAACTCTAGTTAGTTTAATCTTCTATTCCCATCCCAGGGGATGTGCATGATTTATCCTAGAATCTTGAAAAGTAATTGTCATCTTTCTCTCCCTCAGGGCCTAGAATTACAAAAGAGTATACCAAATCTATTAAAGCTGCTTTAAGGTTAATGAATGTGGTCTATGAAGATGTTTCATGTTGATTATTTCCTTTTACATTAATGGATGCTACTTATGATTGGTATTTGAATCTAACCAAAAATTCCATCACCAATTAGGAGGAATGTCAAATGGATTTTGTTGCATAGTTTAGACAAGTCGCCAATTCTAGATTGGTATATCAACATTTTACTAGTATGAAGAGGGAGCCCAATGAGCCCATCCATGATTTTAATTCAAGGTTGTAGAAAATCTATAATTGGCTGACCTTGAAGTATAAACTAGAACCTGCATTAGCATTAGAGATGTACAAGAATGCCTTGGACCCTATCACAATTATGTTCTTGAGGAGAGAACCCACTACTAATAATTTGGCATTGGAATTTGAAGATGCTATTAGCATTGATAAATATATCAAACCTTAAACACCAAGGGCCCCTAACATCAAAAATGGATTTTTAGTTCTCAATATGATACCACATGTGAAGAGGAATGTCTTAGCATATAATCAAAATCAATTATACACACTACCTCCACTAACACAAATGACTCAACCAAAATTTGGGTACATGAACAATCACATAAAAAGAAATAGTTATAAACAAAACCAACATGTAGCTACACTTCTTATGACCATTCTACAAGGTGTTGACTCCCCAAAAGTTGAGTTGGATTATATTCAAAAGATGGTCTAGAAGCTGAGTAATGATTTTATAAACATGCAATGAAAGATAGGCAATTCTAACACCCTAGATGATAATTAGAACATCATGTTATAGAGACATAATAGACCATTCAATATTCCTATAAATAATATGGAGCAATTTGGTAAGCTCCTATAAATTAACATCACTAAAATGGCTCTCCCCAATTGGTGCAAGATACACAATACACCCTAACATAGTGAGATCTATTGCATTGAGTTCTATATAGCATTTGAGATATTTTACAGGGAAGTAAATATACAGGATTAGATGAATAATCAACCACAATCTCATCAAGATCCTAGATCTTCTAGCACAACCATGTTATTTGAGACCCATGAGTTTCCCTTCCTAGGAGAAGATGATAATGAACCAGAGGATAATATAGATGAAGTTCATGATTTTTATCAATTTTAGAGAAGTCTGTACAACTTAAGGAATAATAATTTGTTTACCACCTAGACTCCTCCAAATAACATGACAAATACTCCAAATCCTAAAGTGGACAACAACCCATCCCCTGCAAAAGGGAATAATCAACCATCGAACAAAGAAGAATCAAGTAAAGAAGGATATAATATCATGGAAGATATGAAGAAGATTAAGGAAAATATAACTCTCCATGAGTTAGCCCAAATCACTAAGTAAAAGGATCTATTATGGCAGTCCATTACTAGAAAGACCCCTATATAAATAACTAGAGTATCTACAGACAAAGTGAAGGTTGTTGATGCCAACATCATATACAAGAGTAAACCTGAGGTACCACCATTTTTGATAACCATCAGAGCATTTGGTAAGAACATTCATAACTATTTGGTTGATTCTAGAGCATCTGCAACTATTATGCCTACTTTTAGATGTTAATAGCTTGGTTTTACCCCAAGTCCCTTAAAGAGATTAGTCTCTCAACTAGGTAGAATAGTGGTACCAATAGTGGGAGAACTAAAAAATGTGCACATCTAAGTAGCATTAGAACCAAGAGTACAGATGACTATCGATATCCTAGTAGTGGACATACCAGAAGGTTAAAAATTATTACTAAGTAGATATTGGTCTAAAATGTTTAATGGGTATCTTTCCATAGAATTCTCACATATTTGGCTACCATAAAGGGGAGTTGCAAACTAGATTAGAATTTACAGAGAGCCAATAATGAAATATCCCATCATGGAATATAATGTCAAGAATGAAGAAGCAAAGTATGACTCTCCCACTTTGGGCTAGTACAAAACCCATAACCTGAAGGTTTGAATCAACTATGGATTATGCACTTTGGCATAGGAATTGAGTTAATTGACCCTCAAGTCAAGAAGTTATTGGTATTTTATAGATTGTAGCTTTTATGCACTAACAATAGAGTTGAGTACAAAGATCTAATTTTAGGATTATGATTTGCACTAAAGAATAATGTAAAGCAAATAAAGGTATTTGGTGACTCAAATTTGGTAGTTCACCAGGTAAGAAATAAATATCAATTTAAATTATCTTATTTAAAGAGTCATAAGCATAGAGCATGGGATTTAATTTAAAGATTTGAAACTTTCAACATAGTAGCACTCCTGAGAGAGAAAAATAAGGCTACAAATTCACTAGCTACTATTGCTACCAATATCAAGCCATTACAAAATTCTAAAGTAAGGATATTCTCTACTGAATTGGTTCTTTGTCCCTATATTCTAGATAATGTAGAAAATTTCTAGGTCTTCATTTTTGACCAATAGATTATCTAGTTCTTAACTAATTCAAGTAATTTAAAGTCCCAAATCATCAATGACAAGGATGTTAACCACTTTTATCAAGAATAAATAAATAAATAAGGTATTATCCAACTTAAATAGAATCAAATTCCAATTGACTTAGTCTCTTTGGAAAGACCATTTCAACTTAGATCCTCAGGCAAGCTTAAATAGCCTAAGGTCAATGAATCTACCTTCAAGAGGGAAATTTTGGGAGATGACTGTAACCTACATTATATGAGCATTGGCCTCAGTTACATCATAGAGAAAAGATAGTTAGTTAAGGATTTTATTGTTCAATATAAGGATGCTAATGCTTGGACCTATGAAGACCTTAAGGTGTATGACCTATAGGTCATCACTCACATGATCCCCTTGGATCAAGACCATAAACTATTCAGATAGAGGAAGAGGCCAATGAACCTTATTATAGAGCCTCTTATTTAGAAGTAAGTAGAGAAGTTATTAAGTGTCAAAATCATCTTCCCAATTTGGCATTCTACTTGGGTGGCCAATTTGGTCCTAATTAGAAAGAAGAGTGGTGAGATCAAATTATGTGTGGATTTCAAAAATGTAAATAGGGATTTTGAGAAAGATAATTATCCTATGCTTTCTCTACATTATTTAATACATTTAGTGAGTGGTTATTAAATGGTGTCTTTTTTGGATGGATTTTTAGGCTATAATCAGATACTAGTATAGCCTACAGATAGAATGAAGATGACATTTACCATGAAATGGGGTAATTATGTGTACAAAATGATTCCATTTAAATTGATAAACATAGGATCTACCTTTCAATGTTCCATAAATCATGCCTTCAAGGGGCTAACAATAAAATTCATAGTCATCTACATGGATGATCTCACAGTGTTTTCAAAGAATAGGGAAGATCACGTAAGTTACCTATAGTCCATATTTGAAAGGTACAAAAAGTTTAGGATTTGTTTAAATCCAAAAAAAAGTATATTTAGTGTCATTAAGGGGAAAATATTATGACATATTATCATAAATGACAAAATCACCATTGATCCAGAAAGAATCAAGGCAATCTCAAAAAATTAGTAACTAAATAACAAGGAGCTTAAGTTATTTTTTGGTAAAATAAACTTCATGAAGAAGTTCATCTTAGGATTTGTGGAAATAATCAATACTATAAATTTCATACTCAAGTAAGATGCTAAGATAGAGTGGACAGTTCAAGCCAAAAGGTCTTTTCAGGACATCAAGGATGTAATATCATAAGCTCTAGTTTTAATCAGTCTAGACTTTACAAAAGATTTATATCTATATTCCTTCACTTTAGAACACACTATTTTTGTTGTTATCATAAAAAAGAAAGATAAAACTAAGAATATAATTTCCTTCATGAGTAACAACTTGAAAGATACAAAACTTTGATATTCCATGATTGATAAATAGATCTTTGCCCTTGTCAAAGTAGTGAAGAGATTTTGGCATTGCATTTTAAGGAGCAAAACCATCACTATTATACCCGATACTTATATCAAGCTCACCCTTTCAAAAAATGAGTCAGTAGAATGTCAAGGAAAGTGGATGGTCAAGCTCCAAGAATTCAATATGGAAATTAGGCATACAAAGATCATTAGAGGTCAAGGCATTGTTCAACTTATGACTGAACCTGATCTTCAAATCAATGTTGAAGAGTTATATGTGGCATAAGTTTTTGAAGGATAATGGTACATAGATATTATCCAATATTTAGTTACACATACTTTCCCCCAAAAATATAATAGATAAATTAAGAGAGATTTGATGCTCAAAGATGCTCACTTCATGATCAAGAAGGGAGTCCTGTACAGAAGGAATTATGAATGTATTTATCTTAGATGTGTATCTATAGAAGAGGCTAAGGAAATTATATAAAACTTACATCAAAAGATAGGCAATGGTCACCCTATTGGGAATAATATAGCACATAAAAATTTGAGGTTAGGCTACTATTGGCCAACCATATTTAAAGATGCACATATGCACATCAGGAATTTCCATGAATGTCAAGTATTAGCCAAGAGATAAGTACATGCAATAATGACTCTATAGATAGTTTTTGAAGGAAGGTCATTTGCACAGTGGGGTTTATAATTATTTTTGTGTAATCAACCCAAATTCTTTAACAAGCCATAAATTTGTGCTTATAGCTATATACTATTGCACTAGATGGATGGAAGCCATAACTATGAAGAATAGTAGAGCACAAGATATAATTCACTTTTTGAAGGAATATATAACAACTAGGCTTGGCATGCCTATCTCTTTGGTGTGTGATAATGGACTAGCATTTATATTAGAAAAATTCATTGAATGGGCACATGATAATCAAATTATAATCACATCAACCTCTAACCACTACCCTTAGGGAAATGGACTAGTAGAGTCAATAAATAAAAGTTTGATGTAATCATGAAGTCAACAGAGGACAATCCTAGAGACTGGCATAATCTAATAAATTATGCTCTTTGGGTAGACCAAATGAGATACAATCAAGCCTTAAAAGCTTCACCTTACATGTTGGTGTATGTATGTAGACTAGTTTTCCCCATCACATTGAAGTTACCCACCAATTAGTTCATGCAAGATTACATGGAACCAAATGACAAAGGATAATCAAGGTTGATTGATATAATAGATATGGAGGATTCAAATATAGAATCCTTATAAACCTTCAACAAACACTAATATGTGGTAAAAAGGTGGTTTGATAAAAGAGAAAAAGTCAAAGCATTCAAAATTTTAGATCTGGTCCTACTATAGGGTAAAAACCATGAAAAGAAAGGACAACATGAAAAGTTTAACCCATTATGGATTGGACCCTATCATATTTTAGAGATCATGGAAAATAATACATTTTGTCTGAAAGACCTCCAAGGCAACGAGCTTACCTACCCAGTCAATGGACAATTCTTTAAGCATTACTTCAGAGTTGTTCTATCTATAGATATTACTGATTGAGACGATTCACATAAGTTGTATGTATGACTAGAGTATATTTTTGTGTTTTCTATTTTATTTTACATGTTTTCTAATTTAGTTTCATGCTTTTTAGATTAGTCTTTCCTGCTTTCAGTATCTTATTTTGCTAGAATAATTCCCTACTTTCTAGATTAGTTCTTTTTTTAATTTTATTTGATGTTCAAAGTTGGGTTTGCTATATTTATTGCCAAAAGCCTAAATAAAAAACATCTAAGTCTAAGACTTATAGAGGATGGGAAAATTTAAAATTTGACACTATTTAGGACTAGGTTACAGATTGGGTATATGCCTATGTTTTTGAGTCTTTAGAATTATTTTTAATAGTGTCATAAATTGAATACTCTTACCAGGTATGTGGAAGTTTCTCTTGGGGTGTTTCATATAAATTTATAAATTTTTCTTATTTTATTGGACCAAATACAATTATCATGATAAATACTTATTGAAAGTGATAAGTTATGGTATATATCTCACTGACAGGGATGTTCTAGTAATGATTTATTTTAGAATTAGACCATCTCACTAGGGTTCCATCTCTTTCTCCTTTAATCAAAACATAAAAGAGATAAAAAAAAGGAGAGAAGAAAAGAACTAATGAGTTCAAAAGAGCAAAATAAAATCAAAATAAAGGGGCTCACATGGTGAAATAAGGTTAGTGTACCATGCATTATGGTTAAAAGTAAATAATGGAAGGAAAAGAGCAGGAATCTATGGTATCTCTATCGAGGATACAGATACTTGGTTGATAGTAGATCAATCCCTGATCTTCCCTTAATTTAATGAGATTTAATATATACTATAATGAAACCTACTACTTTATCAAAACCTTTGAAAAACTCATCACAATAAGGACTAAATAAAATACACACTTAACACACATAGGTCCAAGACGTTTGAAGGCAAATATGTTGTGTGAATTAACTTAGGAGTCCCTTTCATGTTTATGATTTGAATTATTTTTTCTGACACACTTTAAAATTGATTTAGAGATTACTAATGGGAGTATTCCCCATGTAAGTCACCATTTATTGTACCCAACACCCCATTCTCTTTCAAGAGAATGGGACCCACCATTTTTAAAATATGACCTTCTAATATGGGGTCCTGTTCATATGTTTTTATAAAATATAAAAAATCTAAAGCATTTCACTCTTTGGCTGGATAATATTGACATTATTTTTTTATGAGACTAACTTCAATATACAAAGATGAATTCTTTAGGTGTATGTTCTTTAGGATAATTCTTTCAGCCCTCATGTAAATTATCTCTTTAGATGTTATGTTTTGGGTATTCTCATCCCTATTTTCCTTTGGACTTATTTTTTGGGAAGCCTTATTTTGTCAGAGAAATAATTGTGGACATTTTGTCTAAAATAATTCTCCTAAAGGAATTCAGCCTATAGACTCTTAGCCTTACAAAATTAGAGACCACATACAGACTTTCCCCAAAATAAATTCCCCAATGGATTACCCCTTCAAACCTATCTAACCTACCCTTCAGAACTTTTAAAATATTCGTTAGCTATTAAAAAGTACCCTTTGGGAAAACAAAAATACCCTTTGAGGATTTCTATGTAGACCCTTCAATCATTGTTTACCATAAAGTAGATCCTTCAAATCTCATCCCACTTACCCTTCAGGACTCCCAAACATACCCTTTTATCTTGTTGAAAAGTCCTTTGCCCTATGAACTAACCCTTCAACATTTATTTTGACCAAATCTTTTAAGAAACCCACCCTTCAAGTTTTGTGCAAATTACCCTTTGGGTTTTTGGCCTAATCCCCTTTACCCTATGGGACATATCCTTTAGGTGATTTTCCCTTCCCTTTTGACCCTACTAAAGTGCCCTTTAGCTTTTGTGTTTTGGACCTCTTGTCATAAATCTACCCTTTAGGTTTGGTTAGACTTACCCTTCAAGATTTCTATCCCAAGCCATGTGCCATTTTTGAAAATGGCCACATACCCTTTAGATATTTCAAAAAAGACCTCCTTATGGAGTATCCATATGCCCTTTCCCTTAATCATACATACCCTTCATGTTTGGTGAAACTTACCCTATAGGGCTTTTAAAATTACCCTTAACTATATGAAAAGTACCCTTCAAAGATCAAAAGTTCCCTTCAACCCTCCTAAACCTACCTTTCAGGACTTTTGAAAGAACCTTTAAGCTATACAGAAGTACCCTTCAATAAATCAAAAGTTTCCTTCAGCCTTTATGAAGTAGATCCTTTGGGATTTATGTCATAGACAACATGCCCTATAAAGTGGATCCTTCTGATCAAAAGTACATTTTGGGGAAATTTAAAATGCCCTTTAACCTTGAAATAACCCTTCAAAATAATTATTTTGGGACTTTTCCTAGAGGAATCCTCTCAGATGTTACAAACATTTTGTTCGAAATAAATCCCCTAAAAGACAGTCTACAAGCGTTGACCCAAAAGCACTTTTTTATTGTACACCCTAAACACTTTATTACTAGGAATATTAATAAGTCTCATCATACTTAGCTAATATAAAATAAAAAATACTTCTTATTAATATTTTAAAGACTCCCCATACCAACCTAAAGCTAACAAGTTTGAATAGAAGCAAAAGTGAATATTGCATATTTATATCGCACGAACTGATATTCAATGTAGGATCCTATATAGATGATATGTAGATAGTTAAGCCATCATTTGCATACAATTTAACTTAAATTCAAATAATTCTAATTTCTAATAGTGACCAAGCTAAAATCCTAATTTTTATGCTACATATGTAGTATATTGAAGGAAACTGTAAGTATCCTACAATATGTAGTAATGGCTTCTACATCCAGGATGTTTTGAGGAATGAATCCACCATCTTCATTTTAAATTATATATTCAATAGATTTAAATGACACTATATTCAACATGGTGGTATTTGGAGATAGGTATCATAACTATTCACATCTTTGGGATGTCATAAATTTAGTGGATCCATTTTTACTTGAAGAAGAGATGACATTAGTAGATAGATTATTTATCAAGGAATTACTAGCATATAAATACCAAGCATTACACTTCACTATAGCCAAAATAAAATTTATACCTTGCATAGACATTCTTAGGGACTTTTTATTTTCATGTAAGATATCATAGGATGCATTTTTGATTCATTCTCATGGTGATACAGTGGTCGCATGCATCTTTGGCAATGATTTTTAGAGGTATTTATCTCTCAGCATACCTGATGCTTACTTTGACAAGTACACTTTGGTGTGATTCAATGAATAAAATTCAATCAAAAGGTTTTTATCATCATGGCTTCTCCTTGACTATATAATCACATGGAAGGTGAAGAATCCAAAGGGAACAATTCTAATCAAGAAGGTTAGGATGGGAATCCATATTAGTATAGCATTGCTTAATAGATTATATGGTATTCCCAGTACCCATTTTATGAATTTAGATTTGGTACCATTTTTATATATGATGTTATCATATGATGTCACTTATGCCTTGGGGAAATAATTAGTTTAAGATTGAGAGATCAAATTATTCATAAAGATAAGCATCCCACACCCACAGGAGATTTTTACATGATGTCATATTTAGTGGACACAGTCATGATCATGTGCTATAATGACTTGGGTAACTTGTGGACTCCTACCATAGATTGCATGAATTAAAAAAAAAATTATTACTACCAATTCATGCACATATATGCTTACACTAAACATATGGTCAGGATATGTGAGGAAGTCTACCCATGGGTATGGTAAGCCATTCATGGATCATCTATGCCTCATATTGGGGAGAATATTTGGAATAATTTGGATGGGAAAGGATATTACTTCCTCTACCAAAATTTTACTATCATTATGATCTAGGTAAATAAGGTTAGGCCCCTGTGTCTCCCAAAATATGTACTAGATAAATTGGATGAACAAGAGATTACTTTATAGTTAAGGAATAAATTTGAATAAGATTTGGAAAGGAAAAAGAAGGCCTTATACTTTGTAAACTTTATTTGAATTGGAATGATGATGTATCAAATAAGAAATCATCTCTAAGATGTAGGTGGAAAGCAATACCACTATGGCTTCCCCATACTTGAATGGAAAGACTAAGATCTGCATGGGCTGATCTAAAAACATATTCATGGATTTAATATCCCTTATTACCACCAAACTTATGATTATGATTTTATTTTCATGAATTCAAAGTAATATGAAGATGTGTTGGATCAAGTGTAGATTTCTAGCTTGTAAGAGGATCATCTAATAATGATCCAAATCGACCCTTCCATCTCCACCAAGGAGTTGGATAGCAGAAAATAACTCTTTAAGGGATGGAAACATTCAAACTTTTGAAATGGAAGTTTAGGAGAATAGGAAGCTTCCTCCTCCCAAAGACTTCCTCTAAATTTGAAATTGAAAATAGTGAAAAGAGAGCCTAGGATACCTAAGCCTAGTATTGGAAGAAGAGGACAAAGATGAGATCTCATCAGCTTGGATTCTAATGAGGAGGGAGACAAAGTAAAAGACATGCTTACTATAAGTTCTAGTCTAGTTCTCATGATTATCCCACAAGTATCTACTATTTCATCTATGGGGCTAACTACTTCATAAGCAACAGCATCCACCTCCTAGGGCTCTCCCACACAAGGAACAACCCCTTTGGTCTATATAAGGAAGCCCAAGACCCCCATAGGTAACCTTACAGTATAAAATCTCAAGGCTTTCCCATTTTACCTCTAGGTTAAAACCAACAAGGGAGGATGTGGTTATCATCAAAGATATAGAGGATGATTCAAATGAAGAAAATGAGTTAGACATGGCTAAGGCCATGAGTCTCCAAGTTGACCCAATAGAGATTTACCTCCAAGGTACTCAAACTTTTTCAAGTTTTCTTTCATCTTGAATTTTTATTTTTGATCAAGTTTTAGTCTCTTCTATAGAAGTTCCCATGTCTACTACAATCACCCCTTTCATTCCTTCTATCATTACATCTACTCCATTCATTTTCACCACCACCATTGATCACTCTGTTGTCACTTTTATACCACTTACTAGGGCTTCCCCCTCTATAGCCATTGGCAATTCTACTATAACAATCCTCAAGAAGAAGGCATCCAAGAAAGTCTAGATTGATCTTGCCATCCCTAAACTCCATGTTTAATCCATAAAGATTTCATTTCCAGTCCTTACCACCACTTCCATGAAGGATACCACAATCACAAGAACTAATAAGGGAAGATATTTCAAACCCTAAATAGTTGTAGTCCACACACTCCCTAAATTTGGAGGAGTGAATTGGTCTAAAATAATTTGGTCTTCCTTACTTAATGTTTTGACAAAGGCTAGTAAGAAGTAGAAGAAAGTGAAAGAAGATGTTGAGGATGAGGTTGTTGTCATAACCTTTGATGCATCCAATCTAAATATTCTACCCTGGGAAATGGATTTAAGAATTCAAACTTCTCAAATTCCAAGTTAAAAGATCACCGAGCTTCCCTCAATGTCCACCTTGTTTGATTCTGTAACTGACACTATCTAAAGGGTGAGGAAGATGAAACTTGAAGATGACTAAGGTGAATTTATCATCCTTAAATAATGATAATTAGTGTTTTCCCTCACTAAAAGGCAAAACAAATAGTCAATATACTTTGAATATGAGGAAAATATCGTAGACCTAGCTCAAGCACATAAGGATGCTATAGAGGCAATTTATGAAGGCACTAATTTAGCTAGGCAAGAGATGGAAGTGGAGGTGCATGACTTACAAACATATATTGAGCATCTCAAGGAGCAATCTAAGATAGTTAATATTCTTGTTGGTATTGACATTGAAGTTTAAGGGGCTACATTAAAATGTTATAACTCCTTGGAGACTATAAAATTTATGAAGGCCGAGATGGCTCCCCATGTGAACCAAGCAAACCAACTATGTAATTCCTTAATTCAATATAGTGTCAAGATCAAAATGCTAGTTGTCTATATAGGCTACTCTTTATATATCCATCTTAATTTAATGATAATTCTCAAGGAATCTAATACCTTAAATCTTATTGTCAATCAACAAGAGAAGGTGAAGGATTGGTTGAAAGAAGTTGGGGCCTTGGAACCCAAATATCAAACATATGAGGCTCAACTCCTCTAAATTTTATATGAGTTAAAATTTTCCAAGGTAAGAGATTCTATTGGTAAATTTATCAGTAGAATTAATTTTGATAGAAAAATTTAGGAGCTTACAAACAAATTTAAATAGATCATAAAAGGTTTATAAATTGAAGAAATAGAATCTAAGTTAAGCAAGGCTTAGAGGAAGGTAACTAAGGTAGATATATTCAAAAATAAATTTTAGATAACCAAGGATAAACATGAAAGAGTCTTTGGGTACACCAAGAGACTTCACTGTCTACCATTACTTAACTTATACATTATCCAACAATAACATGATGCAAAACATAAAGTATATGAGGATGATAAGGCAAAGAAGAAGCAGGCTTATGGTAGTGTTACTATATCTTCAACTACTAATTCAACTTCCATGCCTACTAAAACACATGCAACACTTTGAAGAACTCAACCTTGATAGGCTAAAATGTCACACATGTATAATTTTTGTAGCATCACATATACTTAGATTTCCCTTGAGATTAGAGCAAATCATTGTAAAATTGACTTAATATTTTTGTGTATATGCACACATTGCATAATTTTTTAAAATTCAATTTATCTATTTATAGCCTTCTATTAAACTTTTTTCTTATATGCCTTTGGATTGTAGTTAGAACAACACATTCTAACTACCACATGTAATCATCATGTATAGACTTAGAGGATGAGGTGACCCATTCCCTAGGTATATAAATATAATTGTACCCCTACTTTATTTTTAGGTTAGAATTTTTTTGAATATAGAGCATGAAACTAATTTAGGTCATCAAGAAAAGTGTTTTAGGTATTTTCTTTCTAATTTTGTGTTAGTAGTTATTATTTCCATGGTTGTCTGTTTCAATAAATATTTAGTATGCTAAAGCTGTGAATAGATTCTTGATTGATTTGATTAATATTCTAATCCTAGATGTGCAATAACTATTGAATAGTGGTGAATGTATTGATTAAATTAGTCAAGATAAATTGAATCTTATTTAATGAATGTGTACTAGTGTTTTCTTGGTGTAGTTTTGTGTGTGTATATGTTATCTTTGCCTTAGATAATTCATTAATCCTGAGCCATAATATTCTATTTAAAGGGTGTGTAATAGCTAACCTGAAAGAAGTAACCTTTGTCTAAGGCTAGTGAAATTATTACATCTATAATTCCCTATAATTCTTATCTGTACCTAATTATATGTGTGTTATTTTTGATAGCAATAGGCATTAGTTTTTAGGGAACATATGTCTATCTAGAAATCGACAAGGAAAATAATTTCTAAGATCCAAAAAAAATCTTTTCTACCCTACCTTACCATCCTTTTATGTTTTGTTATAAAATATTTAACCACTTTAAGTTAGAATCCAATCACCCAACCAACTCATTTAAAAAACCAATATTTTAAGGTCCACACCTTCATCCAAAAAACCTTTTCAACAACATGCATGCTTTACCCCTATTCCATCAATAGGTTGAAATAAACCACATACCTAAAACTCATGCCCTAAAATGGATTTTACCTCTATTGAGATTCTAAAACTTTAGAGGATACCTCATTAAACTATGGTGTGCATAAAACCCACATCAATATCATGTACATAAATCCCACAATAATTCCCCCACATAAAATCCCATGGTAATTCTTCCCACAATAATGACCCCAAAATAAATACCATACTACCAGGTGGTACCCTTACTTAGAGAACATTTTCATTATGTCTTGAGCTTGATTTAATATTTTAACCAAGGATCCTAGTCATTTTTTTTATGCTAGGTCACCAAGATGAAAGGTAGGAGATATTTTATATATTTTTATCCCAAGTCCAAATCATATTTTTCTAATACTAAGACCTTAGGCTAGAATATTTATGTAGGGTCTTTTATACTTATTTCCTAAAGTATTATGATAAGTCATTTCATTATTATGTTTCTAAGAGCAGGTAATATTAAGGAAATGACACATTTCCAATTTATGAGAATAAATTTGATAGTTGCATGGACATCATTTGACAGTCACACAAACATCAAATTTAACCTTGATAACAAATAATTTATGGAATTAAATTTAACAGTCATGCATACATCATTTGATAGTTGCATGAATTTCAAATTTAACCTCAAAAATAAATCATTTAGATTCAAGCCAATATCCTACAATGTGCATTCACCAAGGCCCATTTGATCGAACGAGTTGGATTATAATTTTTGTTAACTCACTCTCAAGTTTCTTAGATAATTTTTGAATATAAGAGAAACATCAAGTTTAATTTTTAATGAATATGTTTATGTATTATATTTCTAAATTATATGTAATTATTTGTTACTTTCATTGGTTATATGTTTCAATAATATTTTGTGTGCAAAAGTTGTGAATAGATTTTTTGATTATTTTGATTGATAGACTAATGTGTGTGTGTGTGTGTGTGTGTGTAATAGTTTTTGAAAGATTGGTTAATATATTGGTTAAGGTATTCAATTTCAAATTTATTCATAATTATAATTGTGCATGACTACTTTATTGGATGTAGTATTATATGTGTGTGCATTAGTTACCTCAGATACTTCACTAGCCTGAGCCATAATATCCTGATTAGGTGTCTGATATAAAGGGATAAACTTTGTCTAAGCCTTATGAATTTAATATGTCTTTATCTCCTTAGAATTCTTAGCCATGTCTGACTGTGTGTGTGCAATTTATGCTAGAAATAGGCATAAGTTCCAAGAGAACTTGTCCTTTTAGAAACTAGCCAAGGAAGTAGTTCCTGAAAACCATATAAGCTTTTTTTTCTACCTTACCCTTCCCTCCTTTTTTTGAGTTTGTTTTTAGATCTACCCACTTTAGATTAGAATCCAACCATCCATAAAATTCACATAGATATTCATAATCCTTTAAGAACCACACCTCCATCCAAAAAAACTTATCAATAACCTATATGCCCTATTTGTTATTCCATCAATAGGTTGTAATAGATTGCTTACCTACAACTCATGCCATAGAGTTGAGTTTACCTCCATTGAGAGGCCAACTCATTATGAATATGGTGTGTATAAAACCTACATCAATAGATAATTAGTGCTAGAAGGAGGGTTGACACCTCTAATTGTACTAAAAGTTTTGAGAATGGATTAGTTTGACAAAGGACCCATAGATATCCTACATATCCAACATGATTTCCCCAATAACCCTTTAAAATACCTTCTTAGGTTACATTATAATCAACCAAGAGCTAATAAAGGGCATCTTGAAACTTACACATATGTTATGCATGTTATGGATGTAAAATTTGACGATGTAATCTATAGGTTGTTTCCTTTCACATTGGGAGAAGAAATGTATGATTGGCTTGCAAAGTTGGAACCTAGTTTTGTTAATATTTGGAGTGATCTCGAGCAGTATTTTTTTATATGATTTGGTCTAAATATTGATGCTCATGCTTTAAAAAATAATTTAATACCTTTTATGAGGTTCTCTATAGGTATGTTGGGTATGAATTATATAGAAGCCCACCAAAGATAAATCTTATTACTATGCCCAAATCAAAACATAGTGGAAGGGTTTAATTTTAATCTAGTCACTATAAATAAATAATAAGAGATCATAAATTGAAAGGATGATTGGATCATAAAAAGGTAGATTAACATATTACATCTATCAATGAATAAATTGCAATGTTATAGGATAAATTGAGATACCAACAAAAAGAAGAGAAATCCATGAATCTAGGAGAATTAGATCATGTTGATTCCATCACATTATTTGATGATATAACTAAATAAATAAATGATGGAAGTGAATAAAACATCAATTTAAAGGAACATTTCCAACCTTTACAATAACTCTATGAGATAGAATATGCTTAGGCAGAGGATCAATTACTTTGCTTTGAAAAAGAAGACATTAGCTTTAAATATGGTGTTGATGACTCTTTTGAATATTATTTTTCAATATAATCTCTATCATAAGATTCATTTTATGATTTTATTCTTGACTTATTCCCCTCTAATCATGTAGGCTCTAATATTAGAATTTTAGATTATGTCATGCTTGAGGTAGGTACATATTTTTGTCATGGGGTAAATGGAAAAGGTATGTTGGATTCCCTCAATAATTTTAATATTATTTATAATATCCCTTCTAATGGAATTAATTCACATAGATGTTCATGACTTGATTGGATAGATGTTGAATTAAATTTGGTGCCTAACTCTAATGTGCAAGACATTGTGGTTAATTATGTGATTGGCTAGGAACCCCCATGTGTGTGGACATCAACATTACTCAACAATGAAAGAAAGACCTTTTATTACACATATTATGCCCATGAAGTTACATATCTTCCAAATCATAACTATTCTATAGAACAACATCAAAAGGATCAACAACATGCATTGGATGAGATGATCTCTCTAGAATTAATAGTCAATGAATATCTCACTCCTAAAATTAGAAATAGTGAACACCAAGTAAATAAAAATTTTATTCATGATTTGGAAATTCAAGAGGTGATTCATTTAAATATGGAAGGTCACACTCAAATTGAGAGTTTAGATGGATTTTTTAAGTAATATGTTGTTCATGATTATACGTATGATTCTAAATTTATCTTTGAGGACCTTTCCCATAATGAGTTCATAGAAGATAATGAATTTGAATACTATAGGTTAGATTTAATATCTATCTTAGTAGGCACTTTCAAGGATTGTTTGTATGAATTAGGTTCTCCTAATACATGAGTAATAATGGTGAGCTTTTAGAACGTATGTATCACATGGAAGATTTATTTGTTTATTGTGTTTGGAATGTTCCAATGAGTAACCCTAATTTTTTGTTCTAAAATATGAGGGAAAGGCTCAAAATTCTTTTGAATGAATACAAGGATGTCCCTAATAGTTACAAACCTTTAATGGGGAAAACCTTATTATTACCAAAGAGTGAGAAGCATACCAAACAAAGTTTCCAAATCCATCCATCTTTTTTGGGTTTTATGTAGTTATAGGATTATATTAGATTTTCTATTTTATTGGTTCAATTTATTATTTTCATAGATTATTTTCTTTCTTTCTAGATTAATCTTTCCTACTTTTAGTATTTTGCTTCTAGATTAGATTTCATTACTTTCTTAGTTTAGTTTCTTGCTTTCTTAGATTAGTTGTTCTTTTATTTATCTGATGATTAGAATTATGTTTTACTTGAATATAACCAAGTTAAAATCCAAACTAACTAAGCTTATGACTTGTAGAAAAGGGGAAAATTAAAATCTTGACACTTTGGGACTAGTTTACAGATTAGGTGTATTTCTTTGTTTTTGAGTCTTTAGGATGAAGGTAGGTAACCATTGATTATTCTAAATGGTGTCACAATTGAATAATTTTACCAAGAATTTAGAAGTTGCTCTCAGATTACTTTATGAAAATTTATAATTTTTTCTTTTTTTATTATATCAAATGCACTTATCACATTAAATACCTATTAGAAGTGATAATTCTAGGTATAGGTGTAGCTGGTTGGGATGTTTTAGTAATGATTTGTATTACAATTATAAGATATCAATGGGGTTTAGGATCTTATCGTTTCCATTAAATAATAAAATAAGAGTGAAAAAAAATAAAATAATAAATAACCAATGGATTCAAAAGAGACAAATATAATCTAAATAAAATCAAAAGGCTCACATGATGAAATAAGGTCAATGTACCATGCATCATGATCAAAAGAAAATAATGGAATGATAAGAGAAAGAGACCAAGGTATCTCTATCATGGCTATGGATTCCTAGATGGTATTAGATCAATACCTGATCTTCCCTTATTTTTAAGATTTAATAGATATTGGAACAAAACCTATAACCCCATTAAAGCCTTGAAAAACTCATCATAGTAGGGATTAAATAAACTACATGTTTGACACACACAGATCCAAGAAAATTAGAAGGCAAGCATGTTGTGTGATTCTACTTATGAGTCTCTTCCATATTTATAATTTAAGTATTCATCTATGGCACACTTTATGATTGATTTAGGATTACAAACTAGAGTTTTGGGTTCCTAAATACTCAAGATTATTCCCCCTATAAGTGACCATTTATTGTACCCAACATCCCCCTTCTTTCCATAGGGAAATGAGGACCCACTTTTTTTAGACTATGGTCTTGAATTTGAGTCCCCTCTTCTATGTGTTTATGTAAATTATAGGAAAAGATCATGATTTGGCCTTGTATACTTTGGAAAGATGGCATTGGTATCGTGTTTCCATAGACTAAATCTTTTGTTCTATTAAGTTTGTTACTTTGAGCTAATTTTTTTGAACTTATGTTTTCATGGACTAACTTTGATATCCTCTTGGGACTTATTCTTTCAATAATTTTTTCACAGACCTATCCATGTTAGGCAAATTGTTGTGGACATTTTGTCTAAAATAATTATCCTAAAGGAATTAGGTCTATGGGAAATTGTTATGGACTTTTGATGTGACACTTTACCTTACTAACCTACCCTTTAGGACTTTTATCTTAGGCCCATTTTACCCTATGAGCTTCTCCTTTAGGACTTTTATCCCAAACCAATTCCTTTTAACTTTTTGTTTTGGACATTTTGTTCAATGTGAAAAGCCTGAAACAATTCCCCCAAGGGCACATGCCCTTTGGACTTTATAAGCCAACATTTTAAACATTTTGAAAATGACCTTTTAGCCCTTTTTAAAGTGGCCACTTACCATTCAGACATTTTGAAAATGACCATTCAGGGTTTTTGAACTGATGACTTACCCTTCAAGACTTTGTCTTGGACCCTTTCCCCTCCAAGACTTACCCTTTGGGAGTTTTATCCCAAGCCCTTTTACCCTTTGGCCAATTCCTTTGTGACTTTTATTTTAGGATTTTTTCCCTTTGGTCAATTCCTTTAGGACTTTTGTCCCAAGCCCTTTTACCCTTTGGCTAATTCTTTGGGACTTTTATCTTGGGCCTTTTTCCCTTTGGCCAATTCCTTTAGGAATTTTATCCCAGGCCATTTTTCCCTTTAGCTAATTCCTTTAGACATTTTATCTAAAAACATCATTCCCTTCAGCCCTATTGAGACCATACCTTCAAGATTTCCTTAGAACATTTTGTTCAAGAGAATTAAGTCTTTAAGAGAATTATTGTAGACATTTTGTCTAAAACAATTCCCTTGATGGAATTCCTTCAAACATTTTATCTAATGAAATGACCCTTCAGGAGAATTTTTATGGAAATTTTATCTAAAACAATTCCCCCACATAGAAAGCTTGTAATAATTCCCCCACATAGAAAGCTCATAATAATTCCCCTACACAAAAATCCCACAGCAATTCCTTCCATAACAATTGTCCCAAAACAAATACCATACTACCAAGTGACACCTTTCTTAGAAAACATTTTAATTATGTATTAAGCTTGATTTAATATTTTATCCAAGGGTCCTAATCATATTTTTCTATGCTAGGTCATCAAGATTAAATGTATGATCTCTTTTATATATTCTTATCCTAGGTCCAAATTGTATTTTACTAATACTAAGACGTTAGGATAAAATATATATATAGGGTCCTTTATACTTATTTCCCAAAGTATTATGCTAAGTCATTTTGTGTTTATGTTTCCAGGAGTAGGAAATCCTCAGGAAATGACACATGCCCAATTTATGAGATTAAATTTGATAGTCACATGGACCTTATTTGATGGTCATGAAGACATCATTTGACAATCATGTGAATGTTAAATTTAACCTTGGTAATGGCTAATTTGTAGAATTAAATTTGACAGTCATGTAGACATCATTTTATGGTCATGAAGATGTCATTTGATGATCATATGAATGTAAAATCTAACCTCATAAATAAATCATTTGGATTCAAGCCAATATCCTATGGCACACATCTACTCGGGCCCATTTGATTGAATGATGCGAGAGAAAGTTGAAATTTCAAAGTTGTGTGAGAGTGATAAGTTTCACCATCACGAGAGCCTAGTACATAGATCTAATGACCCATGAAAAGAAGAAGGAAGCCCATTATATAGATCTCAATATCCCTAAGTAGATACCAAGTGGTACACATATGAAGTAGAGCAAAACAAATAATGACAAGTGTCAAGCACATAGGAGTTTATGAGCCAAAAACACTAAAATCCAATAAACCACATTAAACTAGTACATAAGGATGGACAATGTGAGTCCTAAGTGGTCTTTTCAAATTTATTGGACTCAATTAGGTGTTGACACATGTCATATTTCAAAAAATAGCAAGGCATTATAGACATAATATGTAGATCTTTGGACACTTGAGCTATATCTATCAATAAACATTGGGTCTCATAGTTAAGCTAGAGTATGAACATGCATGTTTTAATATAAAAGGTGAATATAAAAGTGAAGATCCATATTATATAAAATGCATGAGTGAGCATGCAATGCAAAATTCATATTGGTCACATTTAATAGTATTGCCACTAATTCTAAAATATTGGTAAAGTGATTTTGGTCCTTCATACATATTTTAGAGTTTTATTTTAATGTGGTTAATTTGAAATATCAAAAGGATATTATCACAACATATTAAAGGAGGCATGTACAATTTTAGTAAATGATGCATCTATTTGTAGTTTTCATATATTTTGAGCTATAATTATAAAAAATTGCCTCTATCTTTATACACATGTACATGATGCATAACTTTGGCAAAGGATATATTAAATTGATAATTGTAAGTAGAATTTTATATGGTTTTAGATTATCACATGTAATGACCTTGCATGAACTTGGAGGATGAAGTGACCCCTTCCCTAAGTCTATATAAATAATTGTAATCTAACTTGAATTTTTGTTAGAGAATTTTTGAGTATAGGAGCAACATCAATTGTGATTATCAATGAATGTGTTTGTGTATTTTATTTCCAATTTTTGTTTAACTAGTTGTTACTTTCATTGGTTATATGTTTCAATAATATTTAGTGTGAAAAATTTGTGAATGGATTATTAATTATTTTAATTGATATAATAATCTATAGATGTAAAACAACTATTGAAATATTGGTTAAGATAGTCAAATTCAAATTGATTCATAATTTTAATTGTGCATGAGTGATTTTTTGGCTATAGTTTTCTATGTGTGTGAAATAACTACCTTAGATACTTCACTAGCCTGAGCCATAACCTCCTGATTAAGGGTGTGAAATAGTTGACCTAAAAGGGGAAACCTTTGTCTAAATATTGTGAATTTCATACATTTTTATCTCCTTAGACTTTTTAGCCATGTCTAACTATGTGTTTAATTTCTACTAGCAATAGGCATACTTTTTTAGAGCACTTGTCCTTTTAGAAACCATCTAGGGAAGTAATTCCTAAAAGCCATTGAAGATTTATTTTCTAATTTACCCTTCCCTATTTTTTTAGTTTGTTTGAGATATACCCACTTTATATTAGAATCAATCCACCCATCCAATTCATATAGAGATTCACAATCTTTTAGGAACCACACCTCCATCTAAAACACCTTGTCAAAAACTTGTATGCCCTACCCACTATTCCATCAATAGGTTGTAATAGATCACATACCTTCAACTCATGCCATAGAGAGGAATTTACCTCCATTAAGATCCTAAAACATTAGAGGATACCTAATTATAGCTGTGGTGTGCATAAAACCCACATCAATAGGGTCAAAATGACTAGCTATGATTTCTCACCTACAAACTAAAGTGGCATACACATATGAAATACCATTATCAACATCTCCATAAAGGTTTGATATATCAATTAATCCCATTTTACCTCTTCTATATATCTTAAGTGACATTACTATTATCACTCCAACCTTAACCCTTTGAATGATTTTGTTCAATCCTACCTTTAAGGCTAGACTAACATGGGAATATATCAAGGTTGATGGTGACATATGACTAGGATATACCTCTAGATTATGGGGATAGCTCCCCTGGTGCATCTATTTGGGATAAATATTACTAAGACCTACTAATTATGGGGTGAAAATGGGTATAAAGTGCATAAAATATGATTATTCATGATAAGAAGGTCTATTATGAGGCACCTACTAGTCAGATCACACTTCAAACTCCATCACCAACACTTCTACACACCACATAACCTGCATAAGACACCTTTTTGTATCTAGGTGAGTAAGGATCTACAAGGGAGATAAATTAATCACATATTTAGATAAAAACAAGTATAAAAAACTATATATCATCATGAATGAGTTTCAATAGTTTACTTATTAGTCTAATAAGTTCATTAAGAACAAAACTAAGTAGAGTTTCCTCATACCCAAGTGAGAGATACCAATAAAGGCCTTAAGGCCTAAAAATAAATAAGGAGAGAAGGAGAGGTAAATTGGTTTATGGGTATATATATGGACTATAAATTACCATAGTTAACTCTATATATAGTTATAAGCAGTTACAAAATTCCTTCCTTGGTCTCCCCATGCATTGGTGCTCATAAATGAGATCCTTAGGCATTAAGGTGAAGTGGTGGGGAGTGAATCAAATTAATTTGTCTTAATATAAGCCATTAACATGCCCAAAATTTTAAAACACTCCTTATATGGTAATTACATAGTGAAATAAGCTATAATTAGGCCACTTAGAGGTGTTGAGCATCCCACTCTTCCTTGTGCATGTTGACTAGCTAGAAAATTGCCTCCTCCCTCATGATGACCATGGAATGTACACTTGTATCCTTTAATTAATAATTTATAAGTCATAATAGATAGATATTTACCATTCCATTAACCTATCTATTCCAACTTCCATCTCTCCCTATTGACCCAAGTAGGCCTAATAGGCTAAGTAGGCCTAATAGCTGGACTGCTTGTGCTTGGTTGCCATAAAATCCTATATTATACCTTATGATCATATTAATAGGTGAGTTTTAGGTATGAAAAAACATAATTTACAATGATATATGCCTTTCTAAGGAAAAGACACCTACAACCTTGCCAAACTAGGTGACTAAGTTACCTTCTCTTTCACATTTATAGACTGGCTATTTGGTATGGACTTTTATAGGAACTTATAGGTATATTATTGGAAATATTGGTATTTTAGGAGATAAAACAAGTCCCAAGAATTCACATCTAATGATTTTTAACTTTCCAAACAACTCTACACCCTTGAAACACCATAAAACCTTTAAAAAGTACCCTTTTATTATAATTTTGTATAGTGTCCATACAACTAAGTACCATTAACAAGGTATATTATGAGTTCAATTTTTTTTTGGTGTTTTTAGAGTCATTCCAATACAACTAGATGCTAATTATTCATAATCTTCTCAATCGAGTCATTATTAGGGTTTAAGAAGGGTTTGGAGGTCTACTAACTTAATGATGGTTCATAAAGATCATACATCCAATAATAAACTCATGGTCATGTATTTTTATTCACTATTACCCCATAAAACTCTTGAAAAGCTTAAGGTTCCATACATCTTGTGTGGAGAGATATGATCAGAGGATGGTGGACTTTGATCTTCTTGTAAGATTCCTATATGGGGTTAAAATCTTAAATTTCATTCATGGATTTAGGCCCTTGAATCCAACTCAATACTTCATGTATATTTATTCCATAGGGCTTCCTAACTTCCCCTAGGAGCATCTTCCTTGATTCTCCCTGCTATGAAAGATATGAGCATCTGAAGTGATGGCTCAAGTTGACTACCTGGGATTGTGTAACTTGAGCAGGGTCTTAAAACCAATTTGATAATTTTTATTCTTTATTTTTATTTGAAAAAATTTATTATAACCTTTAACATCCTCTTATATCTTTATATATTCATCAATTATATTTGGAAGAGTCTAGGTGTGCTTCAACATGGTAGTATTGTTTAAGGTCTAATTATGGCTTTTTAGGCCTAAATTGATTCTCAGATGTTGAAGTGACTTGTAGGTGAATTTTGGGGATAAATATCATCATAAAACCCTTATTATACTTATTTAAAACCTCTATTATTACCTTTATATTCTTAAACTTCAATTATTCTTTACTTTCTCATGGGATAGCCTATATGTCTCACTACCAGTCTAGGCTTGAGTATTATTGACCTGAGTATTGTATTACACCTTTCAATAATAGTGGTGGATATTTAAAAAAACTTGTAACATGAACTCAAGGCTTTAAAACACCCTTAATTTCAAGTCCTTCAACAACTATGTTCTTACATACACTACACAATCAAGCTTAGGGTTTGAGGATAATCCTAGTAGTCTAACCCTATATGGCCAAATCATGGATTATCCTTTTAATTAAATTAAATTTGTCCTTAATAAACACTAATTTTATTATCATTTATTTTCTTTACATGTTCCATGACCTCAATCACTTACTCTAATATGTGTGTTCTCAGATTTTGTATTTAGGCTTGTATGTCTCAGTCTTAGGCCTATCTAGGCTTAGTTAGGTCCTTAACCCCTTCATTTTTTGAGTATAGGACTATTATCAGTTTAAAAAAAATTAAAACACCCTTATTACTCTCTAATAAGGTGTCCCCAACCTTTAACAAGTCTTAAAACAATAAAAATGTCTATAAAATATATGCATAAGCCTATTTTGAGTCTATTCAGGCCTAATAAGCCCACCAGGCCATTAGACTATTTTTATTCTTGAACCTAGGTTATCATATCTTTATAACCCTAATATATATTCCTCACTCACCATATTATGTTTATTTATCCTTATGATAACAACTTAGAGCTGTAGATGTCCTTTACTTGTATAGTTAGGTTTGTAGTTGCCTAGTTTAGGCCCATAAGAGCTAAACTATCAAAATCTTTATTTCATCAAATGATTCAAACACTAAATTTAGTTTTATAAATTTAAGATAAAATTAAAAATTTATCCTTACCTCTTTTCACTCTCTCCACCAAGCGTGTTCTATTAGTCAACCTTCACCTTCTAACCCAAGACCCTGCTTATAGGTGATCTTTTTGGGTTTGCCTAAGATATAAGTATAAATAAATCCCTTATGGTACTTTGAATTATTAATTTTATGTATCACAATGAAATTTATTATTTTAATGGTTTATACACTCTAAAATCACTAATTATACCACACTCTTCACTTAGTCATCTAGTTTTCTCATGATTGCCTATATATAGGCATGTGTATGACTTTTTCCTCATGTTAAGACCCTTTGTAACTTACTAAACATTATTCAACACTTTATTATTATTTTATTTATTTTTATATACCTTATGTCCTATTCATCCTTTCATTATTTTAAATAACTTATCTTAACATTTAACTAAATGTCATCTTGTTCACATGCCTTCAAGTTGAGTGTATGTGATGAATGAGGTCTACCTAACTATGGGTGAGACCATTTTTTGAGATATACTATGTATCATGTTATCTTAGGTGAAATAAATGTATTTATAACTTTTATATATTCTTTTTAAACCCTTTAATCCTCCTATAACTACAAAACCATCAACATCTCTCCCATTTTACCAATGTACCCCTATGTGTGTATTTTGAGGTCATGACTAACTTTGTCTTCTTTATGTGGTGGAGATGGATTGAACCTACATTTGACCCTAATATATTTACCTCCATGATTATTCATATGTATTTTATAACTCTTCAAGCTTCTTCAATGTCTCTTTGCACTTTCTAAATCTCATATTAGTAGTCCTCCACCTGATTAGACTACCTTAGGCCTATAGCTAGTTATGAATTCTATTTGCTAAGAATTGGGAATGAGAGTGGCCTAAGTAGAGGAGAGTTAGTGATATTAAGTGAGATACATGGGGTTTTAGTATTAATAAAACATAGGAATAATGTGTATCTTGAAATAATGTAAGGAGATTCTACAATTACCCTACTTTCTTCATGCTAAGGAGGTCACACATTACTCATAACAGTCATAATGAGGTAGGGCTTGAAGGCTTACTTGGTTTTATGATGTCTTGTCTAATTGCTTATGAAGGAATAAGAGGTTTTAAATGCCTCAAGGAAATCATAATATAACCTAGAAACACTAACACTTCCATACACACTAAAAGTTCCTACAACCTGACAAACTCAATCTATAGTCTACAAAGGGAGGAAACCTAGAGATTTTATTACTCTCACACCCATAAAAATGTGAACCAGGGGTTTAATAAGATATATATGTTTTATGAGTACCTTAGGAACACACAACAAGTTTTTATTCTAATAAATACTTCAAATATGCACCAACATAATCTCATTTCTAACCCTTGCACAGATTAATAAGATCACTAGAGTGCCCAGGTTGTTAACATTTGTTAATATATAATAGGCCATTAACCTACATAAAAACTACATATATTATAAGGTCAATATACCCACTTCTTCTACCCAAAATATTGACTCCTCATTTTCTCTTTCCTTTTTGTACTATCCATAAACCTGAAAGCTTTCCTAGGCTGTAAAAGAGCTCAATTGAATGGAGAGGTTGGTTTTGGGTCTATTTGACATTTTCTAATAATGAAAATTATACTATAAATTTGACATGATCTCATCTACAATTTTTGACCCCCTTCCATATGAACCTAATTGTACAAGTCCATAAAACTTGCAAAAACACCTAGAAACCCTATTTTTATGCATTTATTCAAAATTTTGACCTTAAGATTACATTAGAGGAATAATGGAGGGAAATATAGTTTAAACCATATTTTAAAACTAGTGGTATATTTGGATGAAGTTGAAGAGGCATATTTACCATGTGGGGGGTCCATTTGGCTAGTGGGAAGTGAAGATGAGTTTTAAAAAGGACCTTTGATGGTATAAAATGCCTGTTCATGGCCTAATGACTCTTTTAAGACATTTATAATCAATAAAATACTTGAAATATCACCTTTTATAAATATTTTATAAGGCATATAGACTCATATGAGGTGTTTGAAGGGCGATTCATGACCTTAGGGGATTATGGAGGCTTGAAACTATTTGAATGAATAGACCATGAATAATGACACCAATAACATCATTTAACCTTTATATCATTATTTTGAACAATGTTTATACACCCTTCACATTTCTTAGAAAGCATCTCTCACAAGGAATGGCTTGAAGAAAGCCCATATATCATAAGAACTAATAACCTCAAACTTGTCAAATTACCTTAATTTTATCAAAAGATTCTTAATGTTATCAAACAAGTTTAAAACCTCTCACTAGACCTCAAAAGACACCTTGACACTCTCATACTCACTCAAGGGTCATCATGACCACTACCAAATCACCAGTAGACCTTAAAATATCTATGACATATGAGGATCTTTGTAGTAGATTCTAACACAATGTGAGACCTTAATCAATGATAATAATGTTCAAATTGAGACCAAAAAATATGTCACCTATTTAGGATATCACCATATGCAAGATTAGGTGGGTGTCATAGATAATTTTATGGTTTTATGGGTTGGAATTTTGCCTAGGAGGCCAAATTTCCAACATTTTTGGTGATTCATAAGGGTTGACCAACCTGCTGGTCAATAAAACCCACTCACTTTTCATGAGAATGATAGACATCAAACATGACAACATAGTTTTGATGAATACCATCTTGGACTTCCAAATAGATTTATCACTTTGACACCTCTTAAGACTATATCAACAACCAAAAAACACACACAAAGGACACCAAAGCACATGACACCCAAAACAAAAAACAAACAAGGTAAGACACCAAGGTAATAAGGTAACAAACTAAACTTGTGTTGAGCACTTATTGAAACAAGACAACAAACACTATAAATAACTAAGATGAGGTCAAACTCTTTCCTATAGGGTCAAATAAAAAAATTATTTGATCACTATGGCACCATGAGGTCTGATTATTATGTCTTGATTTGAGTCCAATTAGGCATTTATCACTATATGAAGACTCCCACTTACAACTAGAGGCACTATCATTTTCATGGCCTCTTAGGAGAGTAGATGGACCTTATTTTTCTATCCCTAGGTATATGGGTTGGTTATATGAGTCCAACATCCAATAATACTCATTCCAAACTTGCAATCTTTGCAACAACAATTTTATTTCTACCTCAATCATGGGTTACTCCTATTTTATGGTACTCTCATGCAATGATATCCTTGATAACTCAATTGGTAGGCCTTGGTTAGTGTCTCCATTCTATTCATGAGAATCCAAATGATCAGTTTCTATAGTGTTATTTTTTATACCTTTATCAAGTTTCTCATGGGGTAAACATGGATTATCTAAACTTGAACATAAGCTCTCCAAGTCTTTCCAAAATACTCTCTTCATGATCAATTAAAAATACATGGAGTTCCTTACCATTCTTACCATTCACTTATGAAACACCATGCTAATCAAATATCTTCAACTATCCCACATAGTCATAACAAGGCTCTTGATCTACTACAACTTGGTCATCCTCATCTTCTATGGAGAATGGAAGATCATCAATCCACTTAAGGTCCATCTCATCTTATCTTAGTGTTTATAAATTTGAATTTCCTTCTTTAAGATCTAAAGCATTAGTGGTATCTTCATTTGAAACCTTAACCTTCTATCATATTCCACCATTCCAATATGTCATGTTAAGTTCTTATATTTCACCTAGGAATTCATGGTATAGCTATTTCCAATAACCATTTACCTCACTTGAGATGCTCTTAATTTTAACAATAGGTTCATGTATATTTTTAATTGTGTCTCATCTTTATCAACTTAAACATCATATCCTTGTGACTATCTCACATCATCTAACTTTCCTCATGCTCAAGGTCTGACATGCTAGGATGAATAGGGATACCAATCATTATTTCTTTATCATAAGTGCTTGAAGTTTACCCTTCAAAGTTATCTTGAAACTCAGTTGTAGTTGTAACATGATCCAACTCTTAAAGGACTACCACTTTACTGATTAGTCTTGATAAACTATTTCCCACACTTAGATGTTCAATTTATATCTTTAATGCATTTGGCTCATCTTCTTAAGAGGAGAGGGTTAGAGGGAAAGACACCTCATTAGCTTTATTTAGAGATATTAAGAATCTCTTCTAACTTGGAGCCTTAAGAGTATCAACCTTGGACACTACATTCTTATTCTTTCCTTTAATCAACTTATCAAATTTAGATGTACCTTAATCATCATGAAAGGATGCAATATGGAAGAGTGATGGGGAAATTAAAAAACTTAAGACATCTCTTGAACTAGACTCCGTACATTTCTCCTATTCTTGACTTTGAATTTGTATAGGACAAGGTTCTCTTTTAAGGGAAGGCATAACATAGTCTGGTGTTCTATCCCATGAAGGCTTCCAAGCTAAAGTTATTGTAGGTTGTTGAGAAGGAATATGTGGATCTTGAAGGGGATCTAGAATACATAGATGTTTGTTAGGGGTTGGAGGTAGATTGTAATATTTCATTGAGGTGTTTGGTGTGTAGGGCTCAATATGAAACTTAGAGAGCGGTCTAGGTACTATTATGAATCCTACATCATACCCACACTTGTAAACTATGTAAGATAAATACAAGGATAATTATCCCCCAATCTTACCCATAAATTCACTAGACAAACATAGAGCAAAATAAGGTGGAAATTCTAAAATAATTATGTCTTATGTAATTGAGAGCTTAGGGTAAGCATGAAGGGTGAGTTGTATGTTTTTTATTAGGACAAATGTCTTTGATTATTCCATTTTAGTTAAAATTTTGAAGTAGGATCATACACCAAATTCAATTTGTTATCCACTAGCTTAGGGATAATTTAATTGGTTGCCTTCTTATCAAACAAAAAATTATGAACTAATAAATCTCTAATGATCATAGGGGAAAGAAAAGGATATTGAGTGGTTACCTTGGTATGTTTTTCTTGGTTTCCAAGGACATTTTGTTGATGGAAAAGGAATTGGTGTTCAAATTCCTTATACTACCTAAGACATTCCTTTAATCTATCTTTTTTCTCTTTTAACTTCTCAATATCTAAGCTCAAATCTTCATCTCTTAGTTTAGGATGACTATAAAGAATAGTAGGTTAGTAAGGGGGGTGACTTGGGATAGAAGGGGAGAAGTATGGAGAAGTATATGGTTTACTAGTAACATCATGATGCTACCATGATTGATTAGGAGGATAAGAGGGATACCAAGGAGGTGAATAGGAATCATAAGGAGAGTGATAATTTTGGTGGTAAGGAGGTTCATTATAGGGATAGTAGGGGTCAACATAAGGTTGATATGGGTCATAATGGAGTTGATGTGGATCATAGGGATTATGATACTGAGGTGAATGATAGAATTTTTCTCCATAGGTATCCATAACTCTTCATGGAACATATGCACAATAATGTAAATTGTGAACAAGAACCTTTCTTACCCCTATAATGATGACTTTGTGATGCCTTATAGTATGAAACATAACTAATAATATACTAATCAAGTTATTTAAGCTACTTAATATGACTACAAGGATGTAAGTTAGTTATCTAATGCTTGAATCTAGTCCCATTAGGTGTGCCAAACTATTAGCACTCTAACTTGCACCCTTTGAATGAGGTTGTTCAAGCCTACCTTCAAGGATAGACTAACATGGGAATAACCCAAGGCTGTGGGTGACCTATAATTGGGATAAACCTATATATTATGGGGATAGCTCCTTTGGTGCATCTATTTAGGCTCAAGATTACAAATACATACTAATTATGGGTTGAAAATGCGTAGAGAGTGCATAAAATAAACATAATCTAAGGGGTGGTGATACACCAATATGATCATTCATCCACTTAAATTGACCTCTAACAACACTAGTGGACTAAACAAGAAATCGAACAACCATATTAAAAATTTCCTATGCAAAATTATTTCATGTGGAGGCTATAT
Source organism: Torreya grandis (assembly GCA_037957365.1). Classification (NCBI taxonomy): domain Eukaryota; kingdom Viridiplantae; phylum Streptophyta; class Pinopsida; order Cupressales; family Taxaceae; genus Torreya; species Torreya grandis. Next base: position 165,981 of record JARHVA010001621.1, read on the forward strand.
TAGGTAGCTATAATATAAAGGTCATGACAAGAAGGTTTGCTATGAGGCTCTTACCAGTCATATCACACTTCAAACTCTATCACCAACACTTCTGCACACCACATAACCTACATAAGACACCTTATTTATATCTAGGTGAGTAAGGACATGAAAGGGAGATAAATCCATAACATATGTAGATCAAAAAAAGTATAATAAATTAGATATCATCATGAAGGAGATGCAATAGTTTATTCATTAGTTTAATAGGTTCATCAAGTATAAAATCAAGTAGAGATTCCTCATACTAAGGTGAGGGATACCAATAAAAGACTTAAGTCCTAAATATATAATAATTATGAGAGAAGGAGAGGTAAATTTTCATGGGGGTATATATATGGGTCATAAATGACCATAGTCAACTCCGTCTACAATTACAAGTAGTAATAACATTCCTTCTATGGTCTCTCCATACATTGGTACTCATAAAAGGGATCCTTAGGCATTAAGGTGAAGTGTTGGGGAGTGAATCAGATTAATTTATCTTAATATAATGCATTAAAATGCCTAATATTGTCAATAAATCCATATATGGTAGTTACATAGTGCAATAAGGTGTAATTAGGCCCCCTAGAGGTGTTGAGCAACCCACTCTTCCTTGTGCATGTTGACTAGCTAAAAACTACTTCCTCACTCATGATGACCATGGAATGTACAATTTTATCCTATAATTAATAAATTTAAAGGTGTAATAGTTATATATTGACCCTCTCATCAGCCTCTCTATGCCAAATTCCATCTCTCCCTGTTGACTCAAGTAGGCATAATAGGCCAATTTAGCCTAGTAGCTTGACTGCTTATGCTTGGTTTCCATGAAATCCTATATTAGACCTTAATATAATATGAATATTTTATTTTAATGTCTAAAACAACATCATGTACCATGACATAGGCCTTTCTAAGCAAAATACACCTATAACCTTTCCAAACTAGGTGACTAGGTCATATTCTCTTTCACATCTATAGACTGGCTATTTGGTGTGGACTTATAGAGGAATTTATAATAATATTCTTGGAAATATTAGGTTTTAAGGAGATAAAATAAGTCCCAATACTTCACCTCCAATTATTTTCAACTTTCCAAATAGCTTTGCACCCTATAAACATCAAAAAACCCTAAAAAGTACCCTTTATGATAATTTTATATAGTGTCCATACAAATAATTACCATGATCAAGGTATAATATAAGTTTAATTTGTGTTTCATGTGTTTTTAGGTTCATTACACTACTATTTTATGCCAATTATTCAATATCTTCTCAATCAGGTCATTACTAGGGTTTAAGCAAGGTTTTAAAGGTCTACCATCTCAATGATGGTTCATAAAACTTAGAAATCAAATCCTAAATTTATGGTAATTTGTTTTTATCCCATATAAACCTATAAAAATCCTAAAAATATTAAGGTTCCATGCATCTTGTGTGGAGAGATATGATAAGAAGATGGTGGACTTTGATCTTCTTGTAAGCTTCCTAGATAAG
>JARHVA010001621.1:172500-245000 GCA_037957365.1 Torreya grandis
TTTGAGATTGTAATATCTAGCTTAGAAGATAAATTGTGAGAGATGAATATGATTTGTATTTGTTATATCTAGCTTAGAAGAGTAAAGGTGAGAGAGAGGAAAGAGATGTTGTATTGAACTATCATTTGTTGAGATAGCAACATTGAGAGATAGGTGTGTGGTATACACAAAGGGGTTGGTGCTCCTATGGATTGGTGCTCATGAATTATTGCTGGGTTGGTGGTCAACAAAGGGGTTGGTGCTCCTATGGGTTGGTGCTCATGAATAGTTGTTGGGTTGGTGCTCGGCAAAGGGGTTTGAAGCTCATGTGGGTTGGTTCTCATGAATTATAGCTGGGTTGGTACTTGACAAAGGGCTATGGTGCTCTTGTGGGTTTGTTCTCACAAATACATTTGAGATTGATTCTCCATGGTTTTTCCCACATTGGGTTTCCACGTTATATCTGGTGTCTCTCTCTATCTTGTGTGATGTTTATTGTTTGAGTTTTATTGCATATCTTGAATGTTTGATTAAGTGGAATTTGATTAATGGAAAGTTTTATAAGATATATGATATACTGATTCACCCCCCTTCTCAATATATCTCGTGCTTAACACACATTCCTATGTTCATTCATTTTATATGCATACCTCTTTATGTCATGACTAGGATCATGACTAGGCTTCTTATGTAACTTGACATCAATGACCAGTACCTTCATGAAACTATAAACTATTAGTTGCCTTAAAATTATCTCTTTTTATTTCAAATTATATTTCATGACAACATATTTTAATTACAACACTCAATCAATGCCCTTGTCACATCAACACACTACCAACTAAGCCTACTCCCTCAATGACATCAACTTCATGCAAGATGCACCTTTGACATCAATGACAATACTTAAAAATATCCCCCTTTGTCATTTATGAAAAATACTCTCAAAAATTAAATTCTCACTCATGAACTTTATCTCCCTTTGACATAAATGACAAAGTGATGTCTGTAACTCCTTAGATCACACTCTTTGTAATAAAAACAATCAACACATAGTACTATGAGTTTATGAGTCATCATACAAACATGTTCCCCCTATCTCCATGCATACCTTCTTAGCACTACTCACCTACACTTAGATTAAATACACCCAATTCCTATCTTAGGTGTTTAAATGTTGCTTTTAGAAGTGGCTTAGTCAAAATGTCTACAATTTGATCCTATGTAGAAACATATTCAAGTTTGACACTTTGTTCACATAATTTCTCTCTTAGGAAATTATACTTTATTGAATGTGTTTAGTCTTTGAGTGCATGATAGGGTTTTTAAAGATGTATATAACACTTATATTATCACAATATATAGGGTTAGGACCATCATACTCCACCTTGTAGTCTTTTAAGGTCAATCTCATCCATAGGACCTAAGTGAAAAATGAAGTTGCTGCAATGTTCTAAACCTCATAAGTCGATAATTATATTGATGGTTTCTTCTTGCTTATCCATGAAAATAGGCACCCACCTAAGAAGAAATCTCCTCCACTAGTACTCTTCATGTCATCTAGGCTTCTTACCTAGTCTACAATTGTATAGTCTATCAAATTAAATTCCTTGATCCTTAGATAACACAACCCAAAATCCATAGTCCCTTTGAGATACCTGAGTATCCTTTTAACTAATTTTAGATGGTTTTCCTTTGGATATGCTTTAAAAATTCCCATAAAACCTACTTCTTGCATGATGCCAGGTCTAAAATCAATGGTGTATAGAAAAATTCTAATCACTGACCTATATGATGTCTAATTGACCTTTATATATTCATCTTCCTTGCTCAACTTACACCCTATGATCATAGGTGTACTAACTACCTTGTAGTCTTCCATCTCAAACTTATTTAACATCTCTCCTATGTAATTGGCTTGTGAAATTAATATACCTTTTTCATATTGAGTGATTTTTAAATGAAGAAAGAATGATAGTTCTCCAAGTATGGGCATCTCAAACTCTTTCTTCATCACCTATGCAAAGGCCTTGGTCATGTGCTCATTGTTTCCACCAAATATGATGTCATCCACATAGACAAAAACTATCAACTAATGGTCATATTTTGTCTTTATGTATATATTACTATATGAAACTCCTCTTTTGAATCCTTGATCTAATAAATACATGTCTAACCTAACCTACCAAAATCTAGGAGCTTGATTCATAACATAAAGAGCTTTTTTCAACCTACAATCATAGTCCTTGTCACTTGATAGTGATAAACCCTCAAGTTTCTCTATGTATACCTCTTCTTCCAAGTTTCCATTCAAAAAGGAAAATTTGACTCCCATATGGTACACCTTGAACCCTTTAAATCCTATATATGCTAGAAACAATCTAATGGCCTCCAATCTTGCCATTTTTACAAAGGTATCCATAAATTCTATCCTATAAACTTGTGCATATCCCTTAAATACCAATTTATCCTTGTTCTAAAAGACATATACATCTTCATTCAAATTGTTTCTAAACACCCATTTTTTGCCAATGACATTATTGTCTTTAGGCCTACGAACTAGTTCCCAAGTCTCATTATTCTCTATTTGGTCTAACTCCTCATTCATAGCACCTATCCAAAACTTGTCTTTGATTTCCTCTACAAGGTTATTAGCTTAAATTTTGGGAAATAGAGAAACATTATCTTAATTTAGGTTACTTATCAATCTTCTCCTTATTTTCATACATGCATCTTTATTGCCAATTATTTATGATTTAAGATGATCTATTTAAATCTCTCTTGATGGGCCTTTTGAGTCTTTTCTTTCCTCAAATTCTTCTTCCTCATCAAAATCTATATTTTCCTCTTCATTCTTGAAGTCCAGATTCTCTAATGTATCCTTTGACTATGTGTGTGATTTCTTTGTCTCATCAATATTCACATTGGTACTTTCCACTATCTTCTATAACCTATTGTTATAACATATATATGTTGAGCTCATTGATGAGTATCCTGATAATATACCTTCATCAGATATAGAATCAACTTTCCTAAGTATTCATCATCTCTTTTGATGAAACATTGTCTCCCAAATACTCTAAAGTGTTCCACATTAAGAGGTCTACCTTTTCACAATTCATAAGGATTTTTGTTGCCATTAGTACTTATCTATCCTCTATTCTAAATGTATACTAAAATTCTCACTACCTCTCTCCAATATCCTTCAGATAATATATATTCATTTACCATAGTTATTACCATATCTTGAACTATCCTATTCTTTATTTTGACTACCCCATTTTGCTAAGGTTTCCTAGCTACTGAGAACTATCTCCTTATTCTATGAACCTCATAGAAGTCATCAAAATCCTTAGACCAAAACTCTCCTCCTCTATTAGATATTAGGCACTTGATCTTCAAATTCTTCTCATTATCAATAAGAGCCTTAAATTCTTTGATCTTGTTAAGAGCTTATGACTTTTATTTCAAGATTGCTACCCAAGTCATTATTGTGTAGTCATCTATGAGTAAGATAAAGTATCTATCTCCTTGAATGCTTTGTATTCTTGTAGGCCCATAGAGATTAGTGTGTATTAACTCCAAAGTTATTGTATTGAATTAATCCTTGGACTTGAACCTTCTTCTAGTCTATTTACCATGTTATCATTCTTTGCAAAATATTTTTGTTGGTTTGGTGATCTTAGGCATGTTCTTCATAGACATCTTATTTCTTATTCTGACGAGATTATAAAATTTTAGGTGACCCAATATTCTATGTTATAGCCAACATTCATCCATATTTATAATGAATCATATTTCCTTCTTGATCTCATTTAATACATACATATAGTTCTCAATTTTATTGGCATTGGAAATTAGTCTTCCTGATTTGGATCTCCTTATATCACATCCTTTATCATGAAAGGTTAGTGTGTGTCCTTGGTTTCACATTAGACTCACACTAAGTAGATTATGTTTCAAAACTTCCACATATAACACATTTTCTATCTTGGTCTTCCCATTGTCCAAACTTAAGATACCCTTTCCAATTATATTGGTAGTTGTGTTGTCTCCAAGTCTCATTATTCCTACAATGTTCTTCTTCAATGAGATGAATATGTTTTGTCTCTTATAATGTGGATTTATAAACCACTACCTATATACCATGTCATGCCTTCATCTTGAATGTGAAATGTAGTTTGAGATAGCATAAATTCCTCTTTAGGCTTATGTTCCTCCTTAGCAAATAATCCATCTAGACTCTTGGGCTCAATATGATCGATCCTATATTTATTTGGTTTCTCCACCAATGTTTGACCCTTATCATACACTCTATAATCTCTATATACCTTGTTAATTCCTCTTAACTGATCACTCCTCTCCCATGGTCCTATGATAACTCATCCCTTGATAATATTTTATAATCACTTTCTCTATGACTAAAGATATGGCAAGCAATAAAATAGCCATTGAAAGAATTGGAATACCTTATTACATTGGGATGCCTAATTTGTGTCTTCATATTGACTTTCATGTTGGTTCTCTTAACTTATTCTAGATTCTCACACTCTTTCTTAAACTTACTTATCTTGTCTATGAGATGCTCATTCTCAACCTTCAAAGAATCTATGTCTATTTTCAACTGATCATACTTAACTTATTTTGATCTAAACTTTATACTAATGCCTTCCAAATGATTCATGATATCCTTGATGATCTTCTCATTATTTTTGGCTTCTTTGACCCCATCACTCTTCAAGGTATAAATATTTTCCTTAAGATTATTAACCATAGATATCAACTCATGCTTCCTTTTATTTTGATGATTCAAATCATCTAGGTCACTTATTATCTTAGCTTGAAGGTCTACTTTATCTTCTCCTTATTTATTATCATAGTAAACTTATTCATCATACATTTTGTCTTCTTGATCACTAGACATCTTGTGCTTCAAAGGATCACCTTCAAGCTATTAGTCTTGATTCAAAGGACCATGCTCTAATACCTATTATTTTAATAACAATGAATGACAGGGGGGGTGAATTATTCTTCAAAACATTCATTCAATTCCACTTAACATTTATGAGCCATTCATACAAACATATACATCAATCAAAGCACAAGTAACCATACATATAAACTAAAATATAAGAACACATCACATATGTGGGAAAATATAAAGGGGAAGAAAACACACTAATATCTGAAAATGGACTATAGTATTATAATAAAATAACCAATTTTATTGAATCACCAACCCCAACTAGCCAAGCACCTACTTGATTAGGCTTTAGCAGGCACCCACTTACAAGGAGGCACCAACCCCCTAGATGTCTCAACACCAACTCAACCATCTGATTGATTTGATCACCTTTATAACACTATGTTGATTATCCAACATATGATGACCACATCTTCATTTATTCACACTCTTATCCCTCTCAAATTACCTTTTAGGCCTCTTTGCTCAACTAGGTCTCTTCAAGATTGATTAGGTTATATGACCTTGATTTTCATATGTAAACACATTGTTAGATATTAATTATATATCACATACACTCATATTATGGTTTACAATACCTTATTCCACTCAATGATATTCTATCTCATTCACTCCTCAATTCAATCCTCTTTGCTTCCTTAAATAGGCCTAGAACTTCCTTGTATATATTCAAGCCTCATGTTCATACACCTCTTGATCAGCCATACACACTTGCCCACTTATATTTCCAAAATAATATGAATTATTACACATTATAAATAATAATAAATAATTACATTAGGTCTTCCATTACTTAAATATACCAAATCCTTCTTTAGGTCTCATAGAGACCTAATTTAATTAGGCCTACTTTAGGACATGTTACATTATGGCCCCTTTGAACACTATATACCCATATACATAGAAAAACCTTTCCATAAAATAATAAAATATTACTTATCCAATATATTCCAATCGTCATGACACATTTTATGTCCAACCACCACTTGAAACACTCCATTATCACTATTCACATTAGGTATTTGAACACACACAAAAGTTTGTCTTGAAAAACTAAAGATAACACATAATTTAGCCACACAACCATGATAATAAATAACTTATACATGACCTAAAAAATATCACCATATTCACTATACACTTTCACTTAGGAGATAAGGCTTCAAGAACATCTCTACAACTCACTCACTTAGAACTCTCATATTACCTCAAAACATAGTTGTGGTGACTTAGACCTCTAACACATGTAAATACATTTTCAATGAATTATTATGCATGTATATGATCCTAGGAGATAATTATATCATTATAAGATATAATTATCATATGTTCAAATGGAAAATATTGGTCTTGTAGACTAATCTCATGGCCTTATATCTCATTATCTTATATGAACCAAACATGTCAATTTATGAGCAAAATTTTCACTACATTCATTAACCTCAAAAAATTATAATAAAAATGAAAATTTATTAAAAGTATTGAAAAAAATATCTATTTACTTGGTTTCATAATTATATCATGAAAACACATTCCAATTCATGTTCTCACTATTGCCTGGGTTTTTCACTATTTGCACCATTAGGCTATTAGCGACTGACTAACTTGGATGACCAATTTAGCATATTTTATGAATAAAAACTATCCATAAACCTTCATGGACATGAAACATTAGTATATACTTTATTATTCCATCAATTTGATTATTATGTCCATTGCAACTTTTAAATTCTACAACTTCTTGAGAGACAAGCTTGTAAATCAACATTTTATCTCTCCTCTCTCTATCCAATACCACCTAAAGGTACTTGGGAGATTAAAATAAAATATAAAATATAAAATATCATACCTAATAATACCAATATATTATGGGAAATTTTGGTCAATATATTCAACATTGGGTCCTTCTAAGGGTTCTAAGAGGGTTTAAACCACTTTCCACTCTTAATGATTGTTCATAAAGCATAATCCTTCAATCTAAAAAATAATGCCTAGAATTTTGAGATAGTACCATTAAAAATATACCTTTAATATATGAATTTATAATTAAAATGCTTGACAAGCTAATGAGCACAAGGAAATCCTTCTTGGGTTGAGAACCCTTCATTCTGAGCACTTGAGAGACCTCTAAACAACTTTTCATGCCTTGTCCTTTAAACTATGACCTCAAAATATATGAAAAAACTTTTTAAAAAAATAAACTTTGAATATTATTACATTAGATAAAAAACCTTGAAATATTATCATGACCCTTCATTAGGCCACATTCTCTCTCTTTACTTTCTAGACCTTGACCTATAAACCACATTAGTCCTTAAAACTAACCTTCATGCTTATTTCCATGCACTATACACCTCAATCACATAATAAAGAAACATAATAAAACCAATCATTCCTATGTTCACTCATCTCACTAATCAATCATGTTCATACTTTCTCATAAGGTCTCTTCATGCCTTATTAGGCCGGGTAGGGTTTAAGATAGGTCTAATTGCAGACCTAGATTGAGGATCCTACCCATGAAAGTTTTCCTTGAGACTCCTATGATTTATTAAATGAATCACATAGATTCTCAAATAATTAAATATATCCTTCACGTTATTTTTTTCATTCATTTTATGTATATACATCTTCATGTCATGACTAGGCTTCTTATGCAACTTGACATTAATGACATGTAACTTCATGCAATAATAAATCATTAGTTTCCTTTAAATTATCTATATTTAATTAAAATTATATTTCATGACAAAATAATTTAATTAAAACATTCCTTCAATACCATTTTTCACATCAACACACTACCAACTAGGCACAATCTCTCAATGATATCAACCTCATGCAAGATTAACCTTTGACATCAATGACAATACTCAACATGGGACATTAGAATCTTTTGATTCTTAAACATGGGTTATCATCACTTGATACCCTTAATATATCTTCCTCACTCACCTTATTAGGTGTCTTTAGTCTTATTATAACCACTTAGATATGTAAATGTCCTTCACTTGTATAGTTAGGTATGTAGCTTCCTAGTTTAGGCCTAGAAGAGCTAAATTGTTAAGTTATTTATTTCATAAAATGTAAAACACTCAAGGTAGTCTATGAAATTTATGAGACAAGTAAAAATTTCTCTTCACCTCTTTTCACTCTCTCCACCAATCATGTTCCATTAGTCAACCTTCACCTTTTAACCCAAGACCCTACCTGTTTGTGATCTTTATGGGTCTACCTAAACTATAAGTATAGATAACTCCCTTTATTATAATTTTAATTAATAATTTGATGGATAAAAATTCAAGGGTTTTATTTATTTGTTTATACATTATAAAAACCACTTATTATAACACACTCCTCATTTAGTCGTCTACTTTTCTCATGACTGCCTATATATAGTTCTATGTATAACTTTTTCCTCATGCTAAGACCATATGTAACTTAATAAAAATTATTCAAAACTTTATTATGATTTGATTGATTCTAAGATAAATTAGGTATTATTAATTCTTTAATTATTTCCAATAAATTTTATGAACATTTCACCAAATGACATCTTGTTCACATGCCTTCAAGTTGATTGTATGTGATGAATGAGATCTACTGACTATGGCTGTGACCATTTTGTGAGATAGAATATGTCTAATGTTCTCTTGGGTGAAATTATCATATTGATAACTTTTCAATATTATTTATAACCCCTTTAATCCTCTTAAAACTTCAAAACCATTAGCATCTCTCCCATTTTAACACTGTACCCATATGCATGTACTTTTAGGTCATGGTTGAGTTTGTCTTCTTTAGGTGGTGGAGATGGTATTGACCATGTATATAAACCATATATATTTACCTCCATGCCTCTTCATATTTATTTTATAACTATTAAATATTATTCAATGTCTCTTTCCACTTTCTAAATCTCATGCTAGTAGTTCTCCACCTACTTGGACTACCTTAGACCTGTAGGTAGTTATGAGGTCTATTTGACAAGAATTGGGAATGAGAGTGGGTTGAGTAGAGGGGAGTGAGTGATAATTAGTAAGGTACATGGGTTATTAGTATTAATAAAACATAGGATGTATGTGTATCTTGAAACAACTTAAGGACCTTCTATAATTACCCTACTTTCTTCACGCTAAGGAGGTCACACATTACTCATAATAGTTATAATGATACAAGGCTTGAAGGGTTGCTTGGTCTGATGTTGGATTTTCTAAGTTTTTATTAATTTATATGAGGTATTAAAGGCCTCAATTAACTCATAATATAACCTAAAAACACTAACACTTCCATACTTATGCACTAAAAGTTACTACAACTTGAGAAACTCACTTTGTAGTCTAAAAATGGAGGAAACCTAGATATTTTATTACTCTCACACACCCACACATGTAAACTAAGGGTTTATGGTGATATATATGGTCTAGGAGGACCTAAGTAACATGCAACAAGTGTTAATTCTCATAAGTACTTCAAATATGCACTAAAATCAATGTAATTTCTAAACCCTACACAAATGAAGAAGATAATTGGAGTGCCTAGGTTATTAATGTTTTTTAATAATGAATAGGCCATGAAATTGTAAAAAAATTACATGGATGAGAATGCCAATAAACCTCCTTCCTTTACCCAAGATATCTGTTTCCCATTTTCTCTCTCTTTTTCATACTATCCATAAACTTAAAAACTTTCTTTGGATGAAAAGGAGCTCAAATGAAGGGAGAGGTCAATTTTGGGCCTCTTTGACATTATATAATCATGATACTTCTCCCAAGCATCTAAAATTATCTCATCTATAATATATGACCCCCCTCTCTATGGACCTAATCTTACAAGTTTGTATAACCTACACAAATACTTGAAAACCCTATTTTCTACATTTCTTCAAAATTTTGACTTTGGGATGCCATTATATGATGAAGGGAGGGAAAATAGAAGCAAAAAAATATTTCAAAAACCATTTTATATTTATATTAAGTTGAAGAGGCATATTTTCCATGTGTGGGGTCTATTTCGCTAGTGGGAAGTGAAGATGAGTCTTAAAATGGTAATTTGATGGTATGAAATGTCTGGTCATGGCCTAGGGACTCTTTTAAGACATTTATAAAAAATTAAATACTTTAAATATCACATTTTATAAATATTTATAATGCATATAGACTCATATGAGGTGTTTTAAGGGTGATTCATGACCTTAGGGGGTTTATGGAGGCTTAAAACTATTTGAATGAATAGACCACGAGTGCTGATACTAAGAACATCATTACACCTTCATATCATGATGTTAAACAAGGTTTAGACACCATTCACATTGATTATAAATCATCTCTTATAAGGAACATCTTGAAAAAGGCACATATAACATAGGAACTAATAACCTCAAACTTGTCAAATTACCTTAATTTTATCAAAGGATCCTTAATCTTATCAAACAAGTTTAAAACCACTCACTAGACCTCACAAGACACCTTGACACTCTCTTGATCACTCAAGGGTTATAATGACCACTACCACATCACCAATATACCTTAACATAGCTATGACATATGATGATCTTTACAATAGAATCTAACACAATGTGAGACCTTAATCAATGCTAATAATGTTCAAACTGAGACCAAATAAGACATAACCTATGTAAGAGATCACCATCTATAGGCTTAGGTGGGTGTCATAGAAATGTTTTTGGTTTTATGGGTTTGAATTTGGCTTGGGAGGAAAAATATCCAATAATTACCATGAATAAGGGCTAGATAAATATGTCTAATTGTAGGGTTTCTAAGTTTGACCTTAGGCTAATGAGGCATTTAACCATTTTAGTTGATATGGAAATCACCCTTGAGGGCCCTTAGAGTACCTATTTCCATTTTATCAACCCATTTACTTTCTTTTATATGCATACCATCTCTCACTTAGACACCTAGTCCTATCTACAAGAGTTATAATTCATGGAGGCCCTTGTAGGTGGCTAATGTGAGATCATTTGAGAACTTTGGGTCCCTCTCTCTCTTTAAAAACTTGTGCTATACACAAATCCTTCTCAATTCCTTGATCACAAGCTTAAAGTGTATTTATCAAGATTGATTTATATATTACACACCTTTCATATGATAGCCAATAGGTGATTTGAGTGGTTAGGGAACATGGGGAGACCATTAGGGTTGTTTCATAGTCCACCTACTTCATTTGGATTCATTTTGGGCCATAATTCCTTCATTGAGTCTGAACCAAGGTTTAGGAAGGGTTTTGAAGGTCCACCAACTTCATGATGGTTCATACAGTATAGAAATCCAAACCAAAACTTATTATTATGAACTTACATCTTACCATCCCCTCCATCTCTGTTAAATAACTTTATATCCCATGAAAATTATGTGTGGAGATATAAGCAGAAGATGGTGTGCCTCAAGCTCTTTGCTAGGTGGTTTGTGTAGGTTACCTTCTTAGTATTTATTCATAGAGATACTCCCTTCAAACCCAATCACTCCTTTATGAATTTTTATTCCATATAGGTTCCCAATTTTACCTAAGATCCATGGGCCTAGGTCTCATTATGGTGAGAGATATGAGTTTTTGAATATGCAGCTCAACATGACTGCTTAGAGAAGTAGAGATTAGGAGAGGACTAAAATAATAATGAATATCTCATTACACTCCCATTATTCAAACACCTTCCCTAGGGTCTGAAACATCTTCATATATACCCATATTTCATTGAATCTACCTGGGGGTTAGGACCTATTATTGAGGTGGATGTAGGTTCTTAGACCCGAGGGAAGGGCTTAGGCCTTATAAGCTTTAGACTAGATATTATGACCTTCACTTACATAATCATAAATTTATGGCCTCAAATTTTTAAATGAAACCTCATCAATCTAATACCCATATTATTCACATGTCCTCATCTTCTCAGATCTTCTCATCAGCCCTAATCTCTCTTATATCTTGCCTTAAACATCATTGTCTAGTGTATGGGACTAAAGAAGCTGATACCAATTCCTTGAAAAACCTATTTTATCTCTTTATAGGGGTGTTATTAGGGCTCAAACATCATATTTAAACTACTAAACATATACTTTAGGTTCATCCTTTTTAACTATGTCAACATACTTGTATACACTGTCATACCAAAGTTCACATGTTCTAGGTTTGCAACTTAGACCAGACAACTTCATTGCTGATAAAATATTCATATGTAATCTTATTATAGTTATTTAATTACTTACCAATATAAGACAAGGGTTAATAATAATAACTTAGACATTAATTATTCTAATAATTTATTAGGGGTACCATCATGTAAAACCATGAAGGTTTTGGACATGAATTCATCTCCCTGAGACTCCCCTTTCATATACCCTTGGTACTATCATTTGATCTAGTCATGCACTCTAGGTTGACTGAATAAGGTTAGCTCATTATGCACATTTGGACCATCTTATTTATTCATATTTTGATGTATTTTTCCCTTTGTACCATCATATCTATACCTTGACCACCTTCTCAATTTGATTTTTCTCTCATTATGTGCACATAAGCCTCATGTTTAGGGAAAGACATAGACTTAAGACTATCAATAGTACTACATGCACTATTTTATGTGTATTGACTATAAATAGGTCTATTGAAAAACCTATAAGTTAGAAGAGATGATCCATTAAATACCTAAGGTCCTTATGTTTGAGTTCATCTCCTTGAGATAATCATCTGGTCAGTCATAGCCTTTTATTATACTTGAGATTCATGTGCATACAATGACTTTTAAGGATTTTACAAAGTGGGTCTGAGTTGTCTATTTTAGGTGGTGATCATGCTATCTCAATAGGGCTCATACCTATATAAGTTAATTTACTCATAGTACCAATGGTATTTTATAGAATTATAAGGTATTTAGACCTTGTACAACTCATATGTGTATATTAAATTCCCCTTGTAGACCCCTAACTCCACCTGAGCAAATCCATAATGTACAGATATATACCACTCTAAAATCTCATACAACCTATATATTTCCTATGTTTTTTTATGTTTCAAACCATAAATCATTATTGGAAAGTAGGAGGAGGAAAAATAAGGGTCAAATAATGTTTGAAAGTTCATGGTATGGTTTGGGGAGTTGAAGGTACACATTTCACATGTGTGGGGCCCATTTAGTGGCAATTAAAGGTGTTAACTTTTGAAAAGGACAATATTAGCATGTGAAATAGCTTAGGTATGTCCAAATATAATCCATTAAGGCTTTTGAGGATGTGAATGATGGTTTTAGTTCCCTTTTAAGGTTAGGTAGCATCACATTAAGGTTAAATATTCCCTTTTTAGAGAATATACATGGCTTCAAGAGGGGATTTCAAAATAATATCATTTCAACACTTATAAAAAGATATTAGAACCTACTAAAGACTTCAATTAGGCTCCCATTTAACTTCACAACATTATTAAAAATTGTGATCAAGACATACCTTGCACATCATGAATCCATTAGAAAAGGTTATGATGAGTCACCAGCTGCAAAATTTAGTCATCTCCACCATGGTACATTTAGACTGTTGAGACCACTTAAAAGCCTATTGTGGACCTTCACACATGTATAAACAAAAGGAGGATAATTAACACAAGTAAATTTGGGAATAAGGGAAACCACCATGTTGTTTTATGACATGACAAGACATTGGACCTACTGTCCTTCACATAAAAACCATTGATCTCTTTTGAACTACCTTATCTCATTAAGGGGTATGAAAAGAGAGAATTTTAGGTGGAATAGGATACTAAGGACTTAGGTTGAATCCTTTATAATCCTAATGGTTGAAATTAGTCAATAGGAATAAATGGAAAAATAGAGAGAGTGAATTAGGGGTTAGAATATCTTTTAATGATGTATTTTATGGATTAGTAGTATAGGTGGGAAAAATAACTTCCATTATTTGAGATTGAGAGTAAAAAATCATACTAATTAGTGTTATAAATGGATTTCTTTGAGGAATTGAATGGATGAAGGTGTAGAACACCAATCAATTGGGATAAATTAGTAGATAGGGTAGTCTTTGGTCAAGATATGCTTCTTGAAATGGAAGAGCATGTTAAGTTAATAAGGCAAAGGTTAGCTGAAGCCAATGATAGACAAAAGAGTTACACTAATGTGAAAAGAACAAGAAGATAATTTTTAGCTAGAGATAAAGTATTTATATGGGTAAAACCACATAAAATCTTAATTAAATTTGGTAAATCAGCCAAGTTATCTCCTAGATATGTGGGACCTTTCAAGGTTTTGAAAGTTATCAATCATATGGTGTATAGGCTTGCTTTGTCACTAGCTTTAGCACTCATGTATAATGTTTTCCATGTGTCCCATCTTAAAAAGTATGTTTTTTATCCTTCTCATGTGTTGGATTGGAATGATTTATAGGTTATGGATCTTGGGATGGTCATAGTAGAACTAGTCAGAATAATTGACACTCACAAACTTAGTTTACATTATAAAGAAGTGTCATAGTGCAAGGTCCAATGGGACCAATACTCTAAAGATAGTGATACTTGGGAAGATTATGAATATTTTCATAAACTTTTTCCTCATTTGGTTACTTATTAATATGATTATATTATGTTTTAATTCTAATAAACACTATTTGATTTCAAAAAATTTGTTGAAATAAGTATCATTGGGATGATGACCAACTTTAGGAGATGGATGTTACATCCTGATTTTATTAGACTTATTATTACTAATTTTGTGGTTAATAATGGGTTTACTTAATGTGTTAAGTAATTAGAATTAGTTATATTTTGATTATGGATAGTGTTTATTTATTATAATTATGCTTGTTAACTAATTAATTAGATAGTTATATTTTTTTTATGGTACATTTTAATCATGATTAAGCATTAATTTCTATTACAATATTTGATTATTGTTTTAGATGATATGGTCTAAAGACTATTCATTTTTACTAAGGTGGATGTCGGATGGATTCCACCCTCATGACTTTGACTAAGGAAAGGTATCATTAGAGAGGATGGTGTAGATGGAGACCTGTGAGGAGAGAGAGAATAGAAACTTGAAACCCAACACACACCACATAGAGTAGAATTATATGATAATAAATAGTTGATTTATATTTCTTACAACATGCTTTTAGGTTGATAATGTGTTTTCAACATGTGGTTTTGATTGATTATTATGGATGCATATTATTTAACCAGTAATGTGTTTGCATTTATGAGTTTAAAATTCTTATATGTTGATCATACTACATTAACTACATTTATGTACCGTATGACTTGGAAAAGTATAGAAAATATTTGTTGAGGTAAAGTGGAATGTTTACTTGGTTTAATTTATGTATATATAGTTGTCGTAACTTATTTTTCAAAATTCCTTGATTGGTCTTGTTATGATGTGAAGTATGATTTTGATGTCTTAATGGGGATTTCATTTTGTCTAATAATAGTTAATATGGATTGTGTTATAGCATTACTAGCAAGTTGAATAATATTTTATTATAAAATATATTTTTACTATGGGGTTTTCAAATAAACCCAAGACATATCTTCTTACAATGTAATCTATGATTAAAATTAAAAATAACTTGGTTTTATGGATGACAAGGCCCTTAACCCTTAGTATATTTAATCTTAATAAGTTACATTGTTTAGTTTTGGAAACGTTTATTGTTTTGTTTATGGATCAAGGATTTGGTCTAGTCATATGAAAATGCATGGTCAAAAAGATAAAATCATTATTTGAGGCATGATTGTTATGAAAAGTTAATGAAATTCAAATTATTAATTTTTTCATGGTATATGATGGCATTGTTAAGTTAATGTTAACATTGGGAATTATAATGTTTAAATCATTATTCGATTCATAATATTTAGGGAATTAGGATTCTCTATGGAAGATGATTCAAGACTCTTCAAGTCATGATGGAAGAACTTAGACTATTTTTTGGGCATGAATTGATAATGATGGACTTTTAGAATGGTTAATTATGACTATGGAAAATTTGTGGGGAAATCATGGTGGAAAATTTTGTGAACTAGTTAGGAATAAATAGAGATAAAATGGATCCTAGGATGGTGGAGAAGGAATAGTGGAATAGAGAGAGAAGAAGAGAGATCAAGAGAAAGAAAAAAATGGAAGAAAGAATGGAATTTTGACTTTGATAGAGACTAAGATAGGGTCTATTATAATTTATTATTTTTGGTTTTCAATATAGTGCTTGACAAGAATTTACTATGAGCATAAAATTATTCTGTGTTTATGGAGTTTTTATGGAAAATAATATATATATATATATGGCTAACCCTATGGATGGGTATGACCCATCCAGAGGGTTGAGCTTATATATACAAGCCCTTTATGTTGGAGTTGTTTATCTATATTAGATTATTATTATGTTAATAATTCTTGTTCAAACCCTAGACTAAGGTTGACCTTGCTATTTGTTTATAAATCTCTACATACTTTCTTTTATGTTTAAATTTTGAAGCTTGGAAATATGGTCAACTAATTTATCTAAAAAATCTATGTGGGTTTCGACCTTACAATGGAATTTAATGAGTTTTGAATATTTTCAAAAGATGTTTTGATAGTGTATATTTTTAATATTATTTTAATGAATCTAGGTTCAAAACCTATACTAGGGTCAACATTACCATTTTATGTGTAAATACTTGCATACTTTTATCTATGTTAAGAAAAAGAAACAAAGATTTGTGGTTAGTAAGGTCTGTAAAATAGTGAGAGGTTTTTTGACCCTATTGAGACTTTTAATGGATTTTCAATATTTTCAAGGGATGTTTAAAAATTGATTGTTTAATATATTATTATTTTGTTTTATTAGACCAAACCCTTTATTAGGGTCATTATTAATAGCCTATACATGAACTAGAATTAATTCATTAATCATATATAGTTTATTGGGTTAAATAGTTTTATAAATTTAACATTGGGCATTCATTTTAGTTTAAATTTGTTTATTGAATATTAGCATATAAGGGTCATTCAAATGTGACCCTAGGGACAAGTTTGAACTATCCACAAGGTTAAATTTAAAGGACCCTTCAAAACTTAAACCCATGTATGGAATTATTTTCTATTGTTAATAAACAACTATGTATTTACAATTTTAAATATCATTGTATTATTTTTATCTAGGTTGAATCATCGACTTAAATCAATTAAAATATAGTATATGTATGTATTTATATATATATATGTATGCATGTATGCATGTATGAATGCATACTTATAAGATGTATGGTATATATATGTATAGATACACACACACACATAAGATACATACACACACACACATATGTATGTATGTATGTATATATATATATATATATATACATATACATATACATATACATACATATATATACATATATATATATATACATATATACATACATATATATACATACATACATATATATACAGACATACATATATGCTAAAAAAAATACCTACAAAAGTCTCTATTCCCATTATTCCAAACATGTCTAATATTACTGCAAGTGTTGATCAAGTCCCACATGCAAATACCAAGCCTAAATCTGCTGCAAAGACATCAAAAGATGGCATTGCTTTAGATGCAAAATACAAGGCCTTATAGGCTCAAGTTAAGTAACTCAATCTATAGTATTTAGTTAACCAAAACCCCTACGCCTATCCTCAACAAAGAAATAGGTTCCCACCTCAACAATATGGTTATGATAGAGGGAAAGGAAAACCTAACTTTAATAGGCCAACTAATGCATATAATCTAACTTCTACTTCCAACACAAGAGATTTGGTCCCGATTCATAGTAACTCAATTCAAGGAGAAGAATGAAATTAAAGATAGTTCATGGATGTAAATGAATATGGAGTACAATCCTTGGTTACTCAAGGTGGAGTCACTCTTTAATTGTTATCAAAATGTGAGAACCTCATACAAGTAAATAAAGGATATCATCCTCAAAGAGTGAACCTTGAAAACTTTCTATTAAAAGACATCATGTCCTTAATCAGAATAATTTAGTGGCAACTAATACTAGAGAAAATAGGAAGGCCTTGGGGCATTTCCATGGTGTTGATACAAGTTGAATTAGTCTTCCTATAATGTAGAAAGGTGTGATTCCAAGTGTGACAATCCCTACAAATTTTTCACCCATTTCAAATAAAAATGTTAGAAAGGTGACCCAAAGTGCTCTAATGCCTCAAACTCAAGGAACTTCTCTACCTTTAATGACACAAGAAAATTTAAATGCTCCTTTAAACATTGTTAATTATTTGAAGAATTCTAAAGCATATATATCTCTTTGGGAAGTGATTCACATGCTTAGTCAAAAGGAGCTCCTTCAAGAGCATTTGTCCTAAATTCATGTTAGCCCTCAATTCATGATAATTTTTCACTCACTAATGATCTTAATAACATTATTGAAACCTCTTCCAAATCTGAAAATCCTCCACCCTTCTACCTCACTCTCATTGTTAGAGATAAATTTTTTCACAATCGCATTGTGGATAGTGGGGAAAGTACCTCAGTGATGCCCAAGTTTATGGTAGATAAATTGGGTTTGTAATATGAACCATATATTAAGTGAGTGATAAAAATTTATGGGACATCAACTAAGTCAATGGGACTTGTCAAAGGGTTGAGAGTTTTCTTGCATGATTGTCTTAACTTCCTAATTTATCAAGATATAGTAGTGGTTGATTTACCTACTCACTTTGATATCTACCTTTTAAGGGATTTAATAACTGAGATATGAAGTTATCTCTAAACTAATTGGTATTTGTTGGCCTTCAAGACAAGGTATGGAAAAAAGGTAACTATTAGAACTCAACCATTGGCTAAGTTTCATATTGAATCCTATGTAGAAGCAATCTCTAATCTTAATTACATAATCAATTATCAAGAAGAGTTCACTATGGATGATGGATCATTATATAAGCTTGAGGGAATGTTTGAACTTTTATTATATGATTATTGTGTTGATACTTATTGACATTATCCATACACTTTCTTTGAGTAGAATAATCTTGGCACATATATCATCCATGAGGAAGGAGATGACCAATTTGAGGTAAGCATCAAAAACTCTTTTGTACAAGATGTTGAAGGTAATTACCTTGTCCATATGCATGATGATGTTGGTTTTCAAAGCATAGTAGATCAAGATGATGAATAATAAAATTTTATTTTTCTTACATAGGATAGAGGAGTCTATGAAGGTGGTAACTATGTAGAGGAGGATGACCTATGGTAATAATTCCATGCCATAGTTCAATAATTTGAACAACTAAGTAAGTCAACTTCCCCTCCTAAGAAGCATGAATATGATGGTAAGTTTTTTTATGATCCTAACAAGCATGAAGGAGAGTGTCTTGTTAAGCATGAGAATATATGTCAAAATATAGTCAAAGAAGTTACAGTCATGGAGGATTCAAATGAGACCAAGGCATAAATTTTTATGTTTAAAGAGTATTGCAAAACTCAACTCGAGGTTAAATCAATTTCAGATGTGTTAGAGTATAAAGTGTGTTGTGTTATGGATCTTATTTATAAATTATAATTTATTTCAAATATTATACATTTAAAATGTACTGTACACTCATTACGTATTCTTGCTAGGGTTTGGGATGCCCTTTAATAGGAAATTATTTTGGAGTGAATTTGCACATGGTTTTGGTACCCATTGTTTTGTAATACCATTTTGTTGATGTATTATGTATAGATAGATATTTCATAGGTAATATATTATGATAAAAAAAGGTTTAATAAGAAAGAATAGAGTGTGTGAATTTAGGTGCAAATTTAGGAGGGTTTGTTAAGTGTATATCCAAACAAGATTTATGCATTGTATTTGTGAGAAGATTGATCTGAGAGTGGATTGTACTCTCATGGATTGTAATAAAATTTGAGCAAGTGTTTCTTAGTGGATGTAGCCCACATTGGGTGAACCATGTTAAATATAGTCTTCTTGTTGTGCATTTTATTTATGTTATTTATGCATATATGTTTATGTTTATTATTGTGATTTTATGAAATTATTCCACATCAATTTCTATTTTTTATTCCAAAAAATTGGTATCAAAGCTTTAGGTTGTATTTGTTGAAGTGTTGAATCATAGGAAGGGTTATTAGTCCAAGTGGGAGCTATGGTTGATGATCATAGATCAAAGGTTGAAAATTTTAATGGATAGAACTTTATTATATGGAAGATGAATATGGAGGATTACCTCTATCAAAAGGACCTCCATGCTCCATTAGGAGGAAAAGTAAAACAACTAGTGAGTATGATAGATGAGGCTTGGGAGCTACTTGTTAGGAAAGAAGTTGAGGCCATTAGGTTATGCCTTGTATCTTTGGTTGCATTTAATATATCATAGGAGAAGACCACATAAGGTCTCATTAATGAATTAGGGAATTTATATGAGAAGAACTCTACTTATAATAAAAAAAAATTAATAAAAAAATTATTTAATATGAAGATGTCTAAAAATGGCTTAGTTGTTGATCATCTAAATAAATTTAATATGGTTGTATGTTAGATTCTATAAAAAAATTATTTTGATGATGAAGTTATGGATTTGCTTATTTTGTGTTCCTTACTAGAGAGTTGGAATATCCTGGTAATGGTTGTAAGCAACTTGGTCTCTAATAATGCCAAGTTGAAGTTTGAGGATGTCATAAGAGTAATCCTTAGTGAGGAAATATGATGGAAAAGATTTGGGGAGAATTCTATCTCAAGTGATGATTTGGTAGTGGAGATTAGAGGGAGATAACATTTTAGAGGAAAAGGAAAGTGTGGAAATTCTAATAGTCCTAGAAGGTCAAAATCAAGGGCCAGGATGGTATGCTGGCACTATGGAAAGATTGGGCATGTGAAGAAGGATTGTTGGTCTCTTTAGAATTAAAAAAAATCAAGAAGACACCAAGAAGGTGAATGTGGCAATGGGTAATGTTTATGAGGATGCATTAATTCTCTCCATTCATAATATAATTGAGTCTTGGGCTTTAGATTTAGGGGCTTCTTTTCATGTTACACCATATAGGAATTATTTTATTGATTATGTTTAATGGGATTTTGGACATGTTTACCTTGGCGATGATGATTCTTATAACATAGTAGGAAAAAGAAGTGTTTAGATCAATATGTAGTATGGGAACATTTGGCTACTAAAGGATGTTAGGCATGTGTCTAAGTTAAGATGGAATTTGGTATTTGTAGGACAACTAGGCAGTGAAGGTTGTATGGTGACATTTATAGTAGATTCTTTGAAGGTGACCAAGGGTGTTCTTATGGTATAAATAGGTAATATTGTTGGTACCCTATATTTATCAAGTAGTGTTGATTATTTTAATTTATTTGCTATAGATGTAGATGCAAATTTGTGGTACAATAGGCTCAATCACATAAGCCAAAAGGTTATGCAAATTTTGAAGGATCAGTTGCCCAAATTGAAAGGGTCTGATTTATATTTTTGTGAAGATTGTGTGCATGAAAAATATAAATGGGAAATTTTTTTAAAGGTTAGACCTATGAGTAAGGATAAAAATTTAGAGTTGGTTTATTCAGATGTATGGGGGTTGGCTTAGGTATCTTCTATTGGTGGGTCATTTTATATGTCACTTTTATTGATGATGTAAGTAGGAAAGTTTGGGTGTATGTCATTAGGAGAAATTTTGATGTGTTTGATATGTTTAAAATATGTAAAACCTTGGTTGAGAATGAAATAGGTCTCAAGTTAAAATGTCTCAAGTCTAATAATGGTGGGGAATATTACATCAATCCATTTTTTTATTACTATTCAAGGAATGAAATTTGTAGATAAATGATGGTTCCATGAACTCAAAAGTATAATAGATTGTTAGAAAGGATGAACATGACTATCATGGAGCATTCTAGGAGTATGAGGTTGCATGCAATACTGCCTCTTTAGTTTTGGGTAAAAGTAATAAACATTGAAGTATACTTGATAAAAAGAGGTCCTTCATCTAATTTGGATGGAGGCATACCTAAGGAAGATTGGTCTAGTAAGAAGGTTGATTATTCATGTTTTATAATATTTGGCTTTGAAGCCTTCATTCATATTGATAAGGATGATAGGACCAAGTTAGAGGTTAAGTCTAAAAAATGCACTTTTATTGGTTTCAGTGAGGATGATTTTGGTTTCTAGATTTGGAGTCTTAAGGACAAGAAAATATTTAGGTCTAGGGATGTTGTCTTTAATGAAAAATTCATGTGTAAAAAATAGTTAAAAGATAATAAAAAGGATTATAGAAGAGAGTACACAGTACTAGAGGACATTGCAAATGATAAAGTGTCCAAGCAAGTAGTTTAGGCACCTACTCCATAAGAACCCCAAACTACTATGGTGAGAAGGTCTTCTAGGGTAAGAAGGGAACCTAAATTTTTTTATCCATCTCTTTATTATTTATTACTCACTAAAAATGGAGAGCCAAAGTGATTTGAAAAAGTAATGTAGGTAGATGTCAGGAAGAAATAGGAGTAGGCTATGGATGATCAGTCTCTCATGGAAAATCAAACTTGGGATTTGGTAAACCCACCTAAAATTAAGAGAGTATTGTAGAGAAAGTGGGTGTATAGAGTTAAATAAGATGATGGAGGCAAGAAAAGGTACAAGGCTCGATTGGTGGTAAAGTGGTTTGCATAGAAGAAGGGAATTGATTTTGATGATAGTTTTTCTCCAATAGTAAAGATGATTTATATTAAGAATGTTCTTGGGATAGTAACAATGGAAAACTTTCACATAAAGCAGCTAGATGTGAATATTGCATTCCTTGATGGTTATTTGGAAGAGGACTTATATATGGAGTAGCCATGGGGATATGAGGTCACAAAAAAGAAGAACATGGTGTGCAAATTGAATTAGATCTTGCATGGCCTAAAATAAGCTCCATGATAGTGGTATAAGAAATTTAATAGTTTTATGATGGAAAAAGGATACTCCAGGCATCATTCAGACCATTGCATATATATTAAGAAGTTTGATGATGTTGATTACATTATCCTTTATCTGTATGTGGATGAAATGTTGGTTGTAGGTAAGAACATGCAAGAAATAAAGGTACTTAAGGAAAAACTTAATAATTCCTTTGATATGAAGGATTTGGGAGAAAAAAACAAATCCTTGGTATGAGAATATCTTGGGATAGGAAGAAAAGAAAGATAAATTTATCCTAGGAAGAGTACATTAAAAAGGTATTGGAAAGGTTTAGTATGCAAGATGCTAAACTAGTTGGGACTCCTTTAGCAATCCATTTCAAGTTATCAAAGGAACAGTATCCCAAGATAGAGGAGGAGAGAATCCATATGTCACATTTACCTTACTCATTATCTATTGGCATCTTGATGTATGCCATGGTGTGCACTAGGCTAGATATTGCCCATGTAGTGGGAGTAGTAAGAAGGTACATGAATGATCCAAGTAAAGAACACTGAAAAGTAATGAAGTAGATCCTTTAGTATTTAAGAGGAACCATGGGGAAAATTTTAAGCTATGGTGGATTGGACACCACTTTGTGTGGTTATGTATATTTGGACATGGTTGGAGATTTAGACAGTAGGACTACAACAAGATATGTATTTATTGTAGATGACACAATAGTGAGATAGATTTCATGACTAAAAAATCTTGTGGATTTGTCAACCATAGAGGTTGATTATGTTTCTTTCATAAAGCCAAACAAAGAAATGATTTAGTTATAAAATTTTCTTGAAGATTTGGGGCATAAGCAGGAGGAAGGGAAGCTATATAGTGATAGTTAGAGTGTTATACATCTATCAAAGAACTCCAATTTCCACAATAGGGTGAAATATATATAGTTGAGGTACCATTTCATTAGGATAGCTTTAGATGAAGAGAATTTGAAGATAGAGAAGATTCACACTAGTTATAATCTTGTGGACATGATAACCAAGGTGGTAACAAGGGAGAAAATGAAGCTATGTTCAATTTTGGTTGGCCTTCACAATTGATACTGAAAGTTTGAGAAGCCTAATCAGAGGAAATTAGTCTCCAAGTGGGAGATTTTTGTGTTCTAGATGGAGCCTATTTGTAAATAAAAATGTATTTCAAATACTATACATTTAAAATGTACTATACACTCATTACGTATTCTCATCGAGGTTTGGAAACCCCTTTAATGGGAAAATATTTTGGAGTTACTTTGCCCATGGTTTTGGTACCCATTATTTTATAATCACTTTGTTGATGAATTATGTATAGATATATCTTTCATAGGTAATACATATGAGACAAAGGGTTTGAGAAGAAAGAAAAAAGTGTGAATTTAAGAGGGTTTATTGAACACAAATCCAAAAGAGATTTGTGCATTGTAATTGTGAATGAGAGTGAACTGTACTCTCATGGATTGTAATAAAATCTAAGCAAGTGTTTTTTGGTGGATGTATTCCACATTGGGTGATCCACATTAAATTTGGTCTTATTGTTGTGAATTTTATTTCTTTTATTTATGCATCTTTGTTTATGTTTATTATTAAAATTATATGAAATTGTTTTGCATCAATTTTTATTATTTATTCCTAACAAAGAGAACAATTTTGATGGTTATAGACATTAAGTACATTATATTCAAGAAGAAGATAAAGTTAAAGTAACTTTGAAGACTCCCAAGATTTAGTTTGAGAAGTGAAATTTAGACATGATAGAAGTCAAGTAATCTACAAAGCCAAGCATGATTCTTGGAGGGAAAGATGGAGCATTCATGGAGGATCTAAGAGACACACTTGCAATCAATAGAAGATCTAAATATGGCAAGTCATCTGATTACCTACATAACTAAGTGTTTATTGATAAGTATACTTCACATGATGGGTTGATTTTATGGAGTATAAATGATGTAAGAGGTATTATCTTTGACCCTAGTTGAATTAATGGTGAATTGTCCTTCACCTCAAGTGTTTGAGGTCTTGTACATACTAGGATAAGTGTATGTTTTTTCTTAAGTTATGTGTGTTTTCCCTAAGTATTTTTAAGAACACAAGTGTGTTTACTTTGTGTGTTGTTTTGTGTGTTTGTTTTACCTTTTTGGTGTATTTTTGTGTTCTTTTAGAGTCTATTCAGTGTCAATTATAGTTTATAGGTGACTCTATATTCTAATGGATAGGAGTAGGCTATCGATCTTTGGCATAACTGGCTTATTACCCCTAGGAAATCACCAAAATGTTGACTAATTTGACCAAAAGATAAATTTGGTCAACCCCTTATATAGTTGAACTTGTTATATGAGTATTATAAGGTGTAAAATGTGTCCCATGGTATTTAATTATGTCAAACACATGTTTCATCTCTTGTCACATTTGTATAGTTGGTCTTATGTCATCTAAGTGTCACATTTTGAGTCATTT
Source organism: Torreya grandis (assembly GCA_037957365.1). Classification (NCBI taxonomy): domain Eukaryota; kingdom Viridiplantae; phylum Streptophyta; class Pinopsida; order Cupressales; family Taxaceae; genus Torreya; species Torreya grandis. The sequence continues at coordinate 197,852 of JARHVA010001621.1, forward strand.
AAGGAAATGGTACAATTTTCATAGAAATAAAAGTGCATCCAAGTGTAATATAACTTCCTAAATGTTATAATATGTTAGTTAAACCATTTTGAGATGGAAAAAATATAGTTACAATGTTAAAAACAAGAAGATCAGGCAATTTCATGTGGTTTTAGGTAGTTGTATGGATTATATAATAGTTTGGGCATGTGTGGATACTTAAAAAGTGTTTCTTTGGGTCCCTTTAATTAATTTTAATTCTTGGGAAGATTTTTTAGGTCTTAAAATGAGCTAAACCTTTCTATCTTTCCCATCGATCTCTTAGACAAACAAAAATGGTCAACTAGTTTCCACATGGTATGGACAAGAGGAGGTGAGTTGGATTAAATAATCTTGAGGGATGATATTAGACTATCTTTACTCCAACATAATATAAATATTTATACATTTGGTTTATTATTCTTCATAAACCATTTCTAAGAGTGTTAGTGACTCTTTTCTACTTACACATTCCCATCGCCTCATTTTTCCTTCTCTATCTAGATTGATTTGAGCAAGTCAAGTGTTGTGTATATTCTAGAATGGAATGAGCATACTATCACATGTTTATTATTTTGTTTTTCATGTGTGTATATCAATAATGAATACTACTACCTCATTTTATTCATTGGAGATACCATTGAGCTTTGTAGACAATATTTCATTATTTGTGGAGTTTCACCATCCTAAAAATGGTTTTTGAACAAGGTGTTATGATTTTTTTAGTCTTTCATGGTGTGATGATCATTTCTCCTTTTAAATCTTATTCACAAGTAGCATTGATGGAGTAAACAATTATAATATACACATAGTCACAAAATCTTGTAATTGACACCTACAATTAAGTGATATTGAGTGTTGACTAGTCATATTGATGTAAATAAGAATATTTCAAGTTTTTTGAGGATTATAAAAGTGGAAATAATGATACTAAGCCATTCAAGAGGTTAGAGATTAGTTTTGAAGATTAATTCAACACATATTCTTGAATATTATGTTCACCTACATGTATCTCCAATAAAGGTCTAAGAAATGTTGAAATGGAGATGCTTGAACACACTTGACACTTTCAAAAAATTATAAGGGAATAGAGATGAACATTGTGACAATGGTGAAGTCATAAGCTGGCATACAGACTTGATTCCATGTTCATAGATTTAGAAAGTTGCAAGAGTGTTAGCAGAGGTTCTTGAAGCATCAGAACATGATAAGGATGAGGATAGATAGGATATACTTTAGTGCAAAAAATAGTGTATCATATTCACATAATAGGTTGGATAACATAAACATAACAAGTGTGAATTATCATGCATTAAGTAAGAGGTAAGAACAACTAGTGATTCATTAACATAAATAGAGTATTTAGGTGAAATTAGATAGAAAGTAATCAAACATTATACATGAGAATACATGCAAGGAACAAAGTAATATATCACATAGGTAACCATAACCAGATAAGTCTCTATTTTTCTCTTCAAAAGTGGAACTCCATTCTTCTTAAAATCAGAATTATATATAGACATTTACAATCTATGATTGTTCATCTTCTTCTCATACTTGGCACCAAAAGTGTAGTCTATTCATATTATAACCTATTAAAAGTCATGGATATAGAAAAAATAGAGTTATACAGAATAAAATGAGTACATAATGCATGAATATTAGACAAATATCTTGTGAAACTTTACAATCCAAATTCTTTTCCTAACACTTTCCTAGACTTAAAATGTTGTCTCATCCCAAGATAATGTTGTAGGATATGTAAACTTACACAAGTGAGTAAAGGCTAAAGAAATGGTTAGATGAGTAAGAGTCATAGTAATCACTCAAGGTGTCATTTTTGGATTTCACCTCTTGTGCACTAATCTTCCCTTTCTAGTTTTTAACTGAGTAGCATACCAACTTACCACCCTTTATGGTTTTTCAATAGGTTGGTATAACCATGTGGCTTCCCTTTATAGGTTTTCAACCAACCTGACCCTATTTGTCTTACTAAATAATCCCAAATGCAAAATGTTTATACAAAATTGTTCAAAATTTATACTCTACATAATACTTAACTTAATGGAGGTGGCATAGACATAGATGATGACTAACGAAAAGAGTATTTAGACTTGGACTATGTAACCTTGCATCAAACAATGATCTTCAAGAGCTCTGAAGGTGGCTTGTATGTAGGTGTGTTGATAATCTAGGAAACTCCATTGGAAAAGGGTGTTAGATCAATCTTATAAATATACCAATCTAGCATGACTTATTAAATCATCTGCAATAGGGTGTAATATGGAGCATGGTATTTAATGATCGAATTAATATCTATGTCATCAGTTATACTCATGGATACTTTAGTTTTGGTGACCCTAGTATGAATCTTTCCACTCATATACTCTATCTTATTTATGTGATGTTGGGATTGGAGGTTGGTGAAATAAATGCACAAAATCTAACTCTACCAATTGAGGAGGTTTTCATGCACATTATCCATGGCATTGAGTAACTCTTAGAGTGTTTCATCCTTCTTCTCAATGGTAGTATGGCTGACCATGGTTACTTTGGTGGGGGAAACCATTGAAAATTATATAATATAATTGGATAAGGAATTATCTAGTTGTTAATTCTAGTCCAACAAGCTGTATGTGACCTATTGTGTTTGAATCATAGTTGTCTCTAGCATGCCTTAATACTCCTCTAAAAAAGTGATGATAATTGCAAACTTGATTTTAAAATCCTATCTTAATGTGATGAATGTATGGAGTTTATAGTTGTGTGTTAGTCCTTCGTTAAATCATAAATTAGAGTCTTGAGTCTACAATGGTTAGACATGACTTGGTCCCCTATTACTTGAGTGACCAACTCAAGACATACATCCTAGATAAGCTTGGAATTTTCATCAAGGTGAGCCTTTAACTCAGCATTATCAGCCCTAGATTTATCCATTTCCTTCTCCAATAAGGTAGCCTTTAGTGTAATGGACTCTAGAAATGTTATTACACCCTCTAGTTGTTTCTTCTATAGTAGTATTGACCATTTTGACCACAAGTCAAAATTAGTCAACCCCCTATAGTCCAAAACTTGATATAGGGGTATATTATAATGTCATAAAGTGTGTCTTAGTTCATTATATGTAATTTAATGTCTTATTAGCCTTGGTCATAGTCCAAGTTAGTCCTTATGTCATTTTGAGTCACTTAGGGTTCATATATGGGTCATTATTAAGGGTAGTATGATTTTCTTAGGTGGACAAGTGTTATAGAATCCTCAACATCCGTCATGTCAATCCTTATCAAATTGCTTGTTATAAATTTTGGTACCTTCAACATGACATTCTCTACCTTGGATTGATCCATTTTTTTCTCTAGTGAGGTGGCCTTGTGTGCAATGGACTCTTAGAATGTTATATGCCTTCTAGTTGTTTCTTTAATGGTAGTGTTGACCATTTTGACTTCAAGTCAAAATGAGTCAACCCCTATAGTCCAAAACTTGATATAGGGGTATATTATAATTTCATAAGGTGCATCCTAGTTCATTAGATGTAATTTAATGTCTTATTAGCCTTCGTCATAGTTCAATTTAGTCCTTATGTCATTTTGAGTCACTCAGAAGTCATATATGGGTCATTCATGAGGGGGGTATGGTTTTATTAAGTAGATAAGTTTTATATACTCCTAAATTTACCTCATGTTATTCCATATCATATTCATTATTAGGAATGCAAATACTAACATAAACTTATAGGTGTTAACTAAAAATTAAGAAAATAAGTGAAAAAGAGGGAGTTTCAAATGTTGTAAGACTTATGGGAGAGAGAGTCACATAAGATAAGATTATAGAGTTACATTTAAACTTCCTTGACTTAATTCACATGCTTTATCCACTTTTGAAGTTCAAAAATTGTACTAAAATTATTCTCTCTATCGCTCCACTAGGCAAGCAAAACTAGTCAGTAGGTTTCTTCTTGGTATGGCCAACAAGAGGAATTCTAAGTCAAATGATCTTGGTGGTGGATATTAAAAATTTTATTATTTATTTTCATGTTTGGATTTGGAATAATGGTTTCCTATACTTTATGAACCATTCTTAACAAGTTGACTATCTATTTTTTGTTTGTTATTTCCCATAACATGTAGGTTTTCCTCTTGTATGAGCAATTTTGTCCAACTAAATTGATTATTTCTCCTCTATAGGATTTATAATTCAAATTATCATGTTGAACATGTTTTTTTTCATGATTGGAAGTGATTTTATGTGTCAAATATTTCAAGTTTTAGGTTGATGTCACTAGTGAACTAGAAATTAGATTTCAACACTTGTAGAAGGTTTCTTTCTCTACAAAGGTTTAAAATCAATGCGTGGTGTTGTGTTTAATAACTATAACATATTATTTCCCCCTTTACTTATAATATTACTCTCCAATATTAACATCATGAAGGTTGTAATCAAATATGAGACACAGTCAACTTGTTGCTTATTTTCACTTACAATCATGGCATGTGGGGTCCTTAACATGTTCATGAATGTGTTATGAATAGCCCAAATTGGGTTTAACACATAATTTTTGAATGATAAATCAATAAAAACCTCTGTAATTCCATAAAAATAATTGTGATAGTTAATGCAAACTAAATACATAGTCATACACCATTATTACCTGCCTATAAGTGCCTCATAAATGTTAATCATGTTGAATGATAGTATTTTAATTTAATGATTTTATCCATGGTGAATAAAGTCCATTTTGAATTTTATTTAGGGTATAAAATTAATTTTATTGTTATATCCTATGCATATTTCTTATGTACACATCCACTACCTTGTTTGGAATATCAAAGCATACATACATGAGATTAAAAGTATTGAATTAGGAGTATTAAAACTTGTTTCAAATACTTTAGGGCTGTAATCATTCACTTGAACATATTTGAGAAAATTTTGATTTATTTTTAGGCTCATACACCACATAAATTGGTTCGTGTTTATACCCACTACCCTGTAACTTGCAAATGACCACCTATAGGTGGTTTACATCGAGGTATGAAGGTGTGATATAAATATGTTCAAACATGTTTTGAGAATTACATAAGGTCTATGAGGTTGGATATACATTTAGAATCATGTTTGAATCATTATATTGGTAGGTAGTTTCTTGAAATCCATCCTCAAGTTGAATGACTGAGCTTTAGGGACAAATTCCCTAAAAGTTCCAAAATAGAGCCCTCAGTGCTTTTAGTGTTAATATATAACAATGTTGCATACAATTTTGATCAATTAAAATGATCATAATTTATATCCATGTCCTATGGGATGAGCCTTAAAAAATTAAGTGGGTGTGTGACTAGAATAAAGTGATGTTTGAAGGCCTTAAATTCATGAAATTGTTCATTGCTTTTCTTCAGTATTTTCTATAGGATCTTGGCTCTAAGTGACCTCTACAACCTATCACCATGAAAAGTGGTTCTAAGCAATTTAAGAACACATTTTTGGTTCAAATAGAATTAATGAAGGTTGGATTACTATGTTTTTTTCCTATATATTCACCTATAGGTGTAATTTGGTTCAAAAAGGCCACTTACAATTGATTGTAGGTATCTACAGTCTCATGACACAAACCTAGACATGAAAACACAATGGATAAGGACACATGAAAGTTAAAAATTATTCAAAATACCTTAAAATTTATCTAAGAGTACGTGGTATTTATTTCAAGGTTAATATTCACCTAAAGGACCCCTACTTAGTCAACTATAGCTAACTATGGTATGATAGTGAACTAGAACAAGTGATTTGGAGTATATCTTAGCATGCATATAATGAGAGCAAGTCTAGGTGAATTCTCAAAATTAATTTTAAGGATAATATAAAGTCTCTAAGAATTTTATTTAAGTCCTATCATGTAGATTTACCTATAAGTAGGCCCTTTTTCTGAGGTAAACATAGTTATTCTACCAATAAGACCTAATGGAGCAAATACATGGGTTGATGATGCTAGAATGGATGATAGGAAGTTTTAATAATTTTTAACACTTGTAAAATTAGAGTATAAATATTAATATACTCCCATATAATGAAAATAGGACATGTAAAGTTTATCAAAGGCAAAGCATAATCCACATTTAAGACCCTACATATAGTGAGCTTCCCCATGAGTCTATCTTGGGTTTTGAGATAGTTGGAGGTGAGAAAGATGAAACCAAGCCTCTAAATTAAACATATAGTATACTAATCACTTGGATAAAATCCTCATACCACCCTTTGGTCTATGGAAATTGTTGAACTTCCCTCTATTTTATCTCAAACAGAGGGCACTCCCTAAGATTACAAGTCTACAGGTTTAGAGGGAAAATGCTATGATGATGAGTTGGAAACTTGATTAACCTTGAAAGAGGATTTGGAAGGATATGATAGACATAAAACAACATAAAAAAATTCATAGATGTTTGAAACCCAACATGATGGTCCAAATTCAATAATATGCAAGAAGACCTACTAGGTCTAGTTCAGGACTAAAACCCAATTGGGGGATCAATATCATTTTTAACACTATATAAACATTATAACTCATTGGGACATGTTGGTATGGATATATAAGGTGTGTTACAATTACTGGTATGCAAAAGAAACCACATGGAAGCAACTTCTTGTCCTAATACCTTCACAATATATGTATAATGGAAAATAAATCTTAAGAAGCTAACTTTGAGATATCATACCTAATTATAGGCTTTTCATGGGAGTTTAGGATTTGGGATATGTTTAATGAGGTCTTGAGAAATAACTTTGGGTTATTTTTTTTCAATTCCAACAATAGACTTGTATGAACAATCTTTAGAGGTCAAAAGTACTATAAACCCTCTAAAACCCTTCATAGTTACCTAATTGGGAAAATGAAGGAAAAGGGGAATCTAGATAAACTATAATGGATTAGGATATGATTATAGTCTATATAGGATTGTCTAGGGCTCCTCCCCATTAACTTGAGTTCTACCCTACTTCTACGAACAAGGAGAAAATTAGCTTTTTTATAGTTTTTGGTGTTTTTTAAGTTCAATGGAGAATAAAGGATGAAATCCAAATTGAGGTAAATCTTGGGACTTAATATAACTCAACATGTTAATTTATTTCCTCAACTAAGTTCACAAGTTCCTCTATAAGTGCCTTCATCTTAGCTAGTCAAAGTTGGCATAGTCAACAAGCTAGTGAGAGAGTGAAAACTTCAAGTGGGAGGCCTTTTAAGGTATACCTAAGGAATATTATGCCATTAAGTATCCTAAAAGGTTTCATAAACTCTGATTTATGGATCATATTGGAAAATTTAAGGCCAACTTTGGTTCCAAGTGTGAAGGGTGACTAAAAGAGGAGTTATTTGGACTGTAGGCGATGCTAGCTCATATCTATAAGAATATTAATGATTAGGGACACTTCCAATGAATGTTATAGAATTTATACAAACCCTTACTCTCAATTAAATCATCACACCTATCCCTAGTATAATTTGGGATGTTCTAACAAGGCCAAATGATGAAGGCAATTTTCTGAGCAAGCAATTGAGGAGTTCTACACCACATTTCAAGAGTTTCATGTTTTGAGGGAAATTTTTCCAAGTATAACTTTCATGGTATATTTAATATTCCTATATCATACATTTTTAATTAATTTTATCATCTTTACACATGTCTTAGTGACTCTTGGACTTCATTATCTTCTCGTATTTCTTCAATTCTACAAGTAGTAGCCATTTTGGCTCTTGTAGAGTAATACCATGCCATGTATGGTAAATTCCTACTATAATGACATTGAATTTTTCATTTAAAAAATAAATGGAAGTTTTTTTTTGAGTTTATGAATATTTTTAAAAGTGCGCAAAGTGATGTATGGTAAAGTTAGTGATAATCTTATATCCTTGTTTACCTTATCCTTTCATGTTTATGCAAGATTTCTTATTCTAACAGGTCACATAGAGTGTATCTAGTGTGTTATAATACTTTAAAGTAATATTATTCTTCTAGTTTTAAAATTTCCCTTTGGTTCACTTACCTTGTGTTGTCTCATGCATATCACCTCTATGTTAAACTTATGTTAGAACCTTTTAAGAATTGGAAGCTAGTTTGTAGCTCATGTTTCATTGTGATATAAGTGTGATGGTCTTGTAGAAAAATTTCTACTATATCACCCCCTTATATTATTTTATTTTCATGAAAAATTCTATCCCTTTTCCCATAATCAAATAGTTAGCATAGGTGAAATAATTTCAAGGTATATTCAGGGAGGTAGCCCTTAAACCTAGAAGTCTACTTCTACCTATAGGTAAACCCACATACCTATAAGTATTCCCATGTTTCCAAAATATATATGAAGATTTAACACCCTCATATAGGGTAAAATACTTTATGACAATATTTTTAGCATGCTTGATGGGACCATTATCTTCAAAACAACTTTTTTAAGGTAAATGTTGGTCTTGACAACATCAACTATAAATTGGTGTGCTAATCAGTGTTTAGTGACTCCATTCAAGATAAAATATAGTTCAAGGAACTTACTAAGTCATCATATAGTAGATTTATCAATCCTATCAATCCACCTATTCAACCTGAACTTCCTCTTGAAGTTCAATACCCTCATCCTGATCTGCTCTTTGAAGACCAAGAAGATTTTGCTATTTAAGAAAGTGAAGAGATTGAATAAATTTAAGATATTTAAGAATACATGGCTAGGAAACATTCATTTCCTACATTTAATACTAAAAATATAATTCACCTTTAGGCCTATGATGACATTCCTCTTAATGCTATAAAGAGTGTTCCTACCTTCAATGGTGAAAGTCATGTTACACCTAGTGAACACATTAGGGATATCTCTAATTTTTGTAGTTTCCACAATTTTACTAAATATAATATTACCATTAGACTCCTTTCCATGTTCCTTAGAAGGAAATATCTTAATTGGTATAGGACTTTTCCTGGTGGATGCATCACATCATGGGATGATTTTGGAGTATTGTTGACCTTAAGGTTTGAAGATGAAAGTGACCATACCTCTTTTATAAATTAGCTCAATGTGATAAAAAGATTTCCTAAGGAAATAATTCATGACTTTAATGAGAGGTTTCAAAAAACTTTGTATAGATTGCCTCCTCCCATAAGACTACATGTTAGCTTTGTGTTCCCCACATATTTGAGAGCCATTGGTACTGATATTGCTATCATGATTTAATCTATGGGTGGTTTCACTCTTCCTAAAGCATATGAACTTGCCATTAGAGATGAGAATGGCCTCATTCAAGTAGGAAAGTTGTATCCTTAAGGTGTTTATGCCCTTTCTACCTAATATTCATGATAATACTCCAAGCGTTACCCAAGTTCCAAGTGTAAATGCCAAGCCTAAGACTGCTCCTAAAAAGGCAAATAATGCCATGGATCCATATAATAAATTCAAGTGTTAAGAGATCAGATTATGTAAAAAAGTGATCATCAAAATCCATATCCTTATCAACAAAAATATATCCAAAAATATGGGAGAGGAAGAGGTCAAGGGCAACCTAACTTCAATAGACTTGCTAATGTGTACAATTCTAATTCCACCACCAATGCAAGGGAGATGGTACTCATTCATAGAAACTTTTTACAAGGAGAAGATTTTAAATAAGGCCAATTAATAGATGCCAATGAAGGTGGAAATAAATCTCTAATTTCTCAAGGATGAGTCACTCCTCTCCTATCATCTTAGGATGAAGTCATGATGTAAGCAAATGAGGATTAAAAGCCTTATGGAGAACATTTCACTAACTTATTAGTGGAAGATACCTTTGTATTCAATAAAGGAACTTATACTATAGACAAAAATAAATATAAGAGTAAGGATTTTTTAGGTGATAATATCATGCCTACAAGTTCATGTAATCCTTATACAAGATAACAAAGCATGGCTATAAGCGTGGTAGTCCTTAATGCCCCTAGACCTCCTTCAAATCATAATATTAGAAGGTCTTCTCAAGGTAATTAAAATCCTCAAGTTTAAAAAACTTATTTTCCCCTAAGGAATCAAGATAAGGTGAGTAATAATTCCCTAAACATAATGAATTCTTTGAAAAGTTCCAAGGCATCTATCTCTTTATGGGATGTCCTCCATATGTTTGGCCAAAAAGAACTCATAAAAAAATAAATGACCACTATTCCTACTAGTCCTTCATATTCAAGTAAAATAAATGGTCATATAGATATTAGACATTCCCATAATACTATTGTTTAACCATCTACTAGATCTAAGAATCATCCACTTTTATACCTCACTCTCATAGTGGGTGATAAATTATTCCACAATTGCATATTTGATAGTGGTGCTTCTACATCAGTCATACCGAAGGTTGTAGTTGATAAGTTGGGCCGAAAATTTGAACCCCATATAAAAGGAATGATTTAGCTAGATGGTACACCTAATAAGATAATAGGGTTGATAAAAAATTTGAAGGTTTTCCTGCATGACTGCCCTAGCTTTCCTATCCTCTAAGACATTGTTATGGTGGACCTCCCTGCTCACTTTGAATTATGTCTTTTAAGAGACTTTATAGATAATATAGGTGGATATATCTTATTTTATTGGTCTTTATTGGCCTTTAGGACAAGGTATGGAACTAAGGTGACCATTATAACTTATCCTCTTTCAAGATTTCACATTGAGCCCTACATTGAAACAAGCTTTAACTTGAATTGTGTAATCAATGAGAAAGAATAACCTAATGTGGATGATGGTGCTTCTAAACTTGAGGGTATATCTAACTTGTTTCTATATGAATATGGTGTATATGATTATAATCATGATCCTTATGCATTCTTTGAGAAAACTGACCTTGGTACTTATATCATGCATAAAGATCCATTTGAGGGAGATGAGGTAAGTGTCAAACATTCTTTCTCACAAGATGTTGAAGGTAACTACATGATTTGTGAGTACGATGATGATAGGTTAAATGATATAATTGATCACCATAGTGATAATAATGAGGTCTTTTTACATGATATTGATGAAGTTGTCCTTGATGATGAAACTTGTGAAGAATATGAGGATGACTTATAGTTAAAATTTAATGCCATATGACAAGAATTTGACTAGTTGAGTAATACTCCTTATCCTCATAAGAAATGTATATTTGAGGTGTTTGTTGATAAGAATAATGAGTAGGTTTTTGAGTTTTATATCAATAATTAAAGTAAAGGCCATGTTGTGAAGGAATATGGACATCAATCTATTGTTTAAAAGCCTACAGTCCTAGAAGGACCTAGTGGATTCAAGGCAAAAAGTTTTATTGTGCCTCAAGGGTAGTCAAGAGCCCCATATGATAAAGAGATACATTCATAGGTATTGGAACACAAATAATTATTACTTGAGGAATATATGTATCTATAACATCATGTATAAGAAGATAAAAAGATTGATGTAGCTGTCATACATTCCAATCTATAGTTTGAGGAAGGCATATCAGATATAATGGTTATTAAGAGGATTACAGCTCCAATAAAGGATCTTACAAAGAAAGAACAATCATTAATTAAGGTTCCAAATATCCCACTTGTAGGACTAATAAGACATAGATGTGGTAGGTTTATTGATCATCTACATATTTAAGTGGTTGATGATGAGCATGCCTCTCATGCTAGACTTCCTTCATGGAGTGATAAAGATGTAAGGGGAGATATTTTTTTACCTTGGTTTAGGTATGATGAGATTATTTTCACCTCAAGAGTGATTTTTTAAAAATAGTAGATTAGGTGTGTGTGTCTTTCTTTGAATTGTGTTGTGCTCCATAAGTGATCTTGAGAACATGTCTATTTCCCTTTAGTGTATCTTGTTTTGTGTCTTTTTCTTTGGTTTTTTATGTGGTGTCAAAGGAAAATTGTGTTTCAAAATATTGTATAGATGACTCCATGTCCTAATGGATAGGATTAGGCTACTATTCTTATCATAACAAGCATACCACCCTTAGGAAATCACCAAGAATGTTGATCATTTTACCAACAATTCAAAATGAGTCAACCTTTTATAATCCAAAAATTGATATACAGGTATATTATAATGTAATAGGGTGTTTCCTCATTCATTATATGTAATATAATGTCTTATTAGCCTTGGTCATAGTCTAATTTAGTCCTTATATCATTTTGAGTCACTTAGGGGTCATATATGGGTGATTAATGAGGGTGCTACAATTTTCTTAGGTATAAAAGTGTTATATAATCCTTATAAACATCCATCATGTTAGTTCCTATTATATTCATTGTTAGTAATTTTATTGCTAATATAAACTTGTAGGTGTTAACTAAAAATTAAGAAAATAAGTGAAAAAGAGGGAGTTTCAAAGGTTGTATGGCCTATGGGAGAGAGTGCAATGTGTGATAATATTATTGAGTGAAATTTCAATTTAATTGACTCAATTTCCATGATTCATATACTTTTTAAGTTCCAAAATTTTACCAAAACCATTTTATCTCTCCATCGATCCACTGGGCAAGTAGAACTAGTCAACAAGTTTTTTCTTGGTATGACTAGTGGGAGGAATTCCAGGTTAAATTCTCTTATTGAAGAATATTAAAAAATTTATTATTAATTTTCATATTTTTATTTGTAATAATTTTTTCCTATACTTTATGAACCATTCTTAACAAGTTAACTATCCATTTTTGCTTGTTGTTTCCCACACCCTATAGGTTTTCCTCTTGTATTATCAATTATATCAAATGAAATTGATGATTTTGATTAAAGAGGATGTATTATCCCTCATATCATAGTTCTCATGTTTGGTTTCATGATTGGAAGTTATTTTGTGGGTCAAATAGTTCAAGTTGTAGGTTGATGTCACTAGTGAACTAGTAATCAAATTTCAACACTTACAGAAGGTTTATTTCTATAAAAAGGTTTCAAATCAATGTGTGGTGTTGTGTTTCATAAATATAACATATTATTTCACACTATACATAAAATATTACTCTCCAATATTAACATCATGAAGGTTGTAGTCAAATGTGAGACACAATCAGCTTATTGCTTTCATTCACTTGTAATCATGGCATGTAGGGTCCTAAAAATGTTCATGGAGTTTCTAGGGAGATCTCAAAGTGGGTTTAAAACATCCTTATTTCATTATAAATCAATAAAAACATCTCTAATTACATAAAACTAATTTTGATAGTCATTGTAAACTAAACACATAGTCATACACCATTATTGCATTCCTACAGGTGCCTCACATATGTTAATCACATTAAATGAGAGAATTTGAATAAAATGAGGTTATTTATGGTGAAAATAATCCATTTTAAAGTTTATTTATGGTATAAAACTCATTTAATGATCATATCCTATGCACATTGCTTATGTACACATCCACTACCTTGTCTGTAATATCAAAGCATACTTACATGAGACTAAGAGCATTGAGTTAGGAGTATTGAAACTTGTTTCAAATCCTTTAAGTTTGTAAGAATTCACTTGAAAATATTTGATAAATTTGGGAGTTATTTACATTATCATACACCATACAAATTGGTTTATGTTTATACCCACTACCTTGCAACCTGTAAATGACCACCTATAGGTGGTTTACACAGAGGTATGAAGGTGTGATATAAAGATGTTAAAACATGTTTTGAGACTTCCATGAGGTTTTTTAGGTTGGAGATACCTTAATAATAATTTTTGAATCATTATATTATTAATCAAGTTCTTGAAATCCATCCTCAATTTGAAGGATTGATCTTTAGGGATAAATTCACTAAAAGATCCAAAATAGAGCCCTCAGTGATTTTGGTGTTACTATATAAAAATGTCGCATATATTTTTGATCAATCCAAAAGATAATACATTGTATCACTATCCTAAGGGAAAATACTTAAAAAATTAAGTGGGTGTTTAATTATAATAAAGTGATGTTTGAAGGCCTCAAATTCATGAAATTATTTATTGATTTTCTTTTTGTATTTTCTTTAGGATCTTGGCTCCAAGTGACCTCTACACCCAAAGATAGAAATGTATGAACCTATCACCATGACAAGTGGTTATAAGTAGTTTAAGATCACATTTTTGGTTCAAAGATAATAAATTAAGGTTGGATTAATATTTTTTTGCCTATAAATGCACCTACAGGTGTACTTTGGTTCAAAAAGGCCACCTACAATTAATTGTAGGTATCTACAGTCTCATGACACAAACCTAGACATGAAAACCCAATGGATAAGGAAAAATACAAGTTAAAAATTATTATAGAGACATTAAAATGTATATAATGTATGTGGTACTGATTTCAAGGTTAATTTTCCCCTACAAGACCCCTGCTTAGTCAATTATAGCTGACTATGGTATGGCAGTGAGTTAGAACAAGTGATTTGGATTATATCTTAGCATGCATATGATGAGATATAGTATAGGTAAATTTTAAAAGTGAATTGGAAGGATCCTATAAATTATATAGGTATTTTATATAAGTCTTATCATGTAGATACACCTACAGGTAGGCCCTTTTTCTAAGGTAAACAAAATTAGTCTACTAGTCAAACCTAATAGAGCAAAGACATGGGTTGAGGATGGAAGCATGGATGATAGGAAGTTGTAAGAATTTAAAAATAATATATAATGAGAGTATCCATATTAAGATACTCTTGTATATTGAAAATAATACATGGAAATTTTTTCAAAGTCAAAACATCATCCACATTTAAGACCCTACATACAGTGAGGTTCCCCATGAGTCTATCTTGGGTTTTGAGATAGTTAGAGGTGTTAAAGATGAAAATAAGGCTTGAAATTCAACATATAGGTCTCCATAACTTTTATAAACTAATAATACCACCATTTTTTCTATGTAAATAGGGTAAGTTGAGTCTATTTTGTCTCAGATAGAGGGAACTCCCCAAGAGTGCAAGTCTACAGGTTTAGAGGGAAAATGCTATAAGGATGAGTTGAATAATTGATGAACCTTTTAAAAGGATTTTTAAAGATTTGAAAGATATTAAAAAACATAAAAATAATGCACAAATTTTTAAAACCCAACATGATGATCCAAATTCATAAATATGCAAGCATACCTACTAGGCCTAATTCTGGACTAAAACCCAATTGGGGGATCAATATCACTTGTAACACTAGATATACATTATAACTCATTAGGAAATGTTGGTAGGGAGATATAAGGTTTGTTAAAATATATTAATGTAAAATAAACCATAGGGAATCTAATTCTTGGCCTAAGACCTTCACAAGGTATGCATAATGGAGAACAAAGCTCAAGAAGTTAATTTTGAGATATCACACCTACTTGGAGGATTTACATGGGATTCTAAGGAGTTGGGGGATGTTGAAGGAGGTATTGAGTAAGAACTTTGTGGAATTTTTTTGTAAATACAATGTTAGATTTGTATGAATAATCTTTATATGGAAAAAGTACTATAAACCCTCTAAAACCCTTGGTAGTGGCCCGATTGGTAAAATGAAGGAGAAGGGGCATCCAAATGAACTATAATAGATTGGGATATTATTAGAGGTTGTAGAGGATTCTACATGGATCTTACTCATCAAATTGAGTTCTACCCTACATGTATGGATAGGGAATAAATTGGCTTTCTTTTTTAGTTTTTGGTGTTTTTCAAGTTCAAGGGGGAATCAAAGGATGCAATCCACTTTGAGGTAAAGCTTGGGACTTAATCTAACTCACCATGTGCATTTATTGCCTTAGATAAGTACACAAGTGCCTCTATAAATAACTTCATCTCAACTATTCAAAGTTGGTGTCAACCAAATTTGACTTTTAATCAAATTAGGTCAAAACCTACATATTTAAACCTTTTAAAAGGTTCATATATGTCTAATAGGGTCTTATGTGTGTCTAAATGTCTCACCCATCCCTACTCTAGCCTTGGTCTAAGCATAGCTTCCTCATACTTGTCTAGTCAATTGTAGTCAAACATGGTTAAAGAATAAAATTATCTTAAAAATTTACTATGTGGTCATTTAAATGTTCTAAGGTGATCTTAAGTCATAAATTTTCCCTTTGCTATGTTTTATATGCCAAAAATGCCTTTTGTTTACATTTTAGGCTCATTAAATGACTTGTATAGACTTTTTCAAGCAAGAATTTATCACCAAGGAATATTTCAATTTGGATGAGCTCATAACATGGTCAAACATAGAAAATAAGTAGTTTCATGCATAACAATAGGAAAAACTCTCCAAAAATAGGATTTTAATAGCACTTGTATGGACTTGGTAAGTGCATCTTTAGGTGAAAATATGGGAAAAGTGTCTCTTGAGTTCCTTAAAGTCTTCTCCACATTTTTTGTGTAGAGAAAAGTTTATAAAGATAAAATTTTACTTTTGATCCTTCTTTCTAGCCTTCATAAGCTAAGAAAGGTTAACTTCAAATGCTTGGTACAATTTGTAAAATTGGAGTTGGAGGGAGTTCTCTTGGGGGTTAAGAGGGGCCTTATTCTACTTAAAATTCATGGTAAGAAGATTAAGTTTCATATCTCCTCCTTTATGAACCATTTATATGAATCTAGATAGCTTTTTATGTTCTTGCATTCATGAGGGGTCCCTGTTTGAGCTAGTTTCTTAATTTTTTTTTGGTTTGATGGTTTTGATTGTTTCATATGTTTCTTAGGTAATATCCATAGTTTTTACATTATTCTCTTGGATTTAAAATTCTAAAGGATTCAAGAATCCTCTTCTAGGCTTGTCCTTGGTTATAGATCATACTCATTGTTATGCATCAAAAAAATAGTCACCTACATGACCCTTGCTGACATCATAATGGTGTATGGAAAGATGAGTGTTATTTTCAACCTCTTAGTCTTGATATAAATGCATTAAGATGTTATATGGAAGAATAAAAACTCATTTTTAGGATAGGTCTCCATATTCTTCATACTATATCTCACTGTGATGTACCAAGCATCCACCTATAGGTGGCATGATCATAGAGTATGGAGATCATTTAGTGACATTGAGGCACTTAAATAACTCTTCCTTTTCTTAGATATTATAGAATATCATGGTATACGTTTTGATAAGGGTAAATTACCAAGTAAATAATAAAGTATATCTTCAAAGATGATAAGATTAAGACTCACAACCCTATTCTCCTTTTTGTCAAAATAGAGCTCCTAGTTCTTTTAGATTAATTTTGTAGCAATTTCATATTTACCTTTTATCACTTATTGTTCATTAACATTATATTACTTGGCATGGATAATGAGAGAAAATTTTGGAGAGTGAAATACTAATATAAAGGGGTGATTGAAAGATCTAAAATCACCTTTGAAAACACTGAAAGTATGCAGCGATGTCTACAGACCTTGAGAGCCAAGTGTTGTTCCATTTAAAAGTTACTTTGAAAATAAATTAACATGGTTTAATAGTCTCATATGACCTAGGTAATTATTTATAATATAAATACCACTTGAGGAGGATCTTACATCAAGTTTGGCTCGCTTTACTCACTCCTTTTCCGTATAGTGTCAAAATGCCCACCTATAACAAGGTAGGTTGACAGTGAGTTATGAATGTGTGTTTGATAGTGTTTCATCACTTTAAATAGTAATATAAGGTAAGATAAAGTAATCTTGGAATTTTAGAGTGCCAAGGATAGTGTTAAATACCATGATCAAGTATATTAGGAGTAATGTAACCTACACGCAGGCCTAAAGGTAGGAGTCTCGGTCATGGTACAGGGTAACTCAATTTTTAAACCCCAAAAGTTATAAATACTCTAAAAGGTACAATAAATTTACAATTTATTAATTTTTAAATTTTTAAATGTATTTAAGGAAGTCTTTTAAACCATGATCAACCCCAATGCAACCTAAAAATAGGGTCTCTAAGAAGAACAACACAACCATGTTGGAAACAAGCTTATGATTCTAGAGCATGAAGGGTGAATCAAAGGGCATAATAATGATGGGTAACTTTTATAATGTACATATCACCTGATAAGATTTAAAATGGAGTTTTTTAACACCATGATTATTCCCCAAATCATGTAATAGACACCTATAGGTGTGACTATGGAGGTCAATACAGTCACAGTCAAGGATTGGAAGGTCAGTCTTAAAGTGTAAGAATGTGAGGAACATATGAAACTTGGAGAGATTATTAAATAGTATAAAATATTCATGTTTATTACAAAAACCTTGTGAAGATATCATGATACATATTGAGTATTCAAGGATTTTAAATCACACTTACACAGTCCATGGTCTAATTCCCTACACAGTCTACCTTAGAAAACTTAGTCTTGGTTTTTTAGGTCTTTAGAGGGTTAAATGGCTAAGTTAGGAGCTTAAATTTGGAAAAAATAATACTTTGTATTTTTATAATCCCCTCAAACATTAATTTTAGGTGATAAATAAGGGGAAGTACCCCTATTTTGTCTCAGATAGGGAGTATTTTCCCCTTGTATAGACCCTATAAACTTGGAAAATGAAGATGGAACATCATCTAGAAGGTGAGGGAACCTTGTAAGAAGATTTGTGAATTTAAATACACCTAGAAAAATATGAAAATACAAGTTATAAATTTTTAGATCAAACAGGGTACTCATGTAACAAGGTTTGTAGGCAGGGTAGTTAGGCAAGGTGTAATCCTAACCCCAAAGGAGAAACCACTTTTAGTTATAGAATTTAAAAAGAATTATAATTATTTATATCATGTCCATTAGGGTAAAAATAAGGTTTTTTAACCATCATAAGTCAAGGTAATCCATTAGAGGGTCAGGTTAGGCCAAAGTTGCAAGTAAGGCTTACTAGACCTAGTCTAAGCCTAGTACCTAAAATTAGTCCATCATCATTTTTGGACTAAATGGGAATTAAGACCATGTGATATATGTTAATTGAGATATACAAAAGGTGATTTGAATTTAAATTTATATAAATTTCATCAAGAAGCCATTTTTTGGGCTTGAAGATACTCAGACCCTATACAATGTACAAAAAAAGACATGAATGGCTAACTTAGAATGCTTGGAACTTCCATTAATATTTATATGGAACCTCAAGGTGTTAATATGTATTAGGTAGGGTACATAATAATCCCTCAATTACATAATTTCAAGACTTTAACATGGGGTCTTCATGAATAAATTTTAAGACCTAAAACCTCTCTAAAACCCTCACAAACCCCAACTCAAACCTGATGGAGAAAATATTGAAAATGGAGCATCCAAATGGGGTAAATTGACCAAAAAAATAATTTGAGGTGGTAGAGGAATCTCTATGGCCATATTATATGTGATTTATTTGTACCCTACTTGTATAGATGGTGTATAAAAGGGCTTTCTTTGATAGTTTTATGTGGTTTGTAGGTGTGAAGAAGTTTCATATGATGAAACCACCTTTAGGTGAGAGATTGAGACTTGTTATAAGTCTCCATGGTTATTTATTGAGCTATTTTATCTCATAAGTGTGTATACTACCTTATTCATCTAAACTAATCATAGTGAAAAAGTGGTGAACACTTAGAGAAAATGGTGAAACTCTAATTGGGAAGCATTTTAAGGCTTAATTAATGAATATGATTACTTGGACACTTTTTATAGGTGTCATTCCTCCTTGTGCAAGGATTATATTATATAATTGGAAGGATTTTGAGTGCCACATGTGATAGTTTAATGAGAATGAGTCATTTATAAGTGTTGGAGATGATTTCTCATGGACAAAAGAATGTGGATTATTAGGGACAATTAAAATGCATGTAGGGGATTATCAGTAACCCTTCCCCCTTAGATCAATCATCAGACCTAACCCTACTCAGTGATGAGGTAGTTTTGTGAAGGCAAATCATGAGGGCAATTTCATGTGCAAACAAAGAGCATCTACAACACATATGTAGGAGTTAGACAAACTAGGGGGACTTTTTTACTTATTCTCCATGTAAGACCTATTTCATTCTTGATTTCATGCTATTATAACTCTTTTTCCTTGAAAAGTTTCTTTATGATTCTTGAGATTCACCTTCACTCTCTTCCCTCAAAATTGCTATAAATACTAGCCTTTTTGGATATTGTACAAATCTCTCCACTTGAGTATGGTGAAGCCCTACTAATTTTTTGCCTTAAACTAATAAATAATGTTGTTTTACCTAATTCATGATTTCATTAAGTGCATGTTATGGTTTTTGGTCTTGTGAAAGTGTATTTTGCTTACCTTGACATGTTATCCTTCCTAGTGTCTTATGTAGTTTTCAATGGTTGTTGGTCTTGTGAAAGTGTATTTTGCTTACCTTTACATGTTATCCTTCCTAGTGCCTTGTGTAGTTTGAAAGATCTCATTTGTAGGTTAGAGATAAATGTCTATGTGGATTGTAGGTGTAGTGATTAGCTTATTCATTAGTGTTTATAGAAGGCATATTATCTAATTCCTCCTAACCTAGGCTCTCTTCAAGACTCCATGCTTGAAACATTAATGTAGAAGAGGAGTGTTCAATTGGGTGAAGTGTATGTGTAGGATTCTCTTTGGTTATGAGTGCATTTTAATTGGTGTGAGTAGACCATATATTTGGTGTATCACCTCCCTTATATTAGATTTGTTTTTAGTTATCCTTCTCCCTTTTCACCCCACAAAAGTTACTAGTAGGTTTGATCTATAGTGGTACATCAAGGGAACTAGTACTAATCTAGAGATCCACCTTAAACATGGGTCACCCAAAACCTTGAGGTGGTTCCATTATTCCACTTAAATGAGGAGAGACTTGTCATCTCCTAAAGGGGTACAAGTTCAAGTGACAATAGATGGCATAATGAACAAGCTAGTGAGAGAGTGAAAACTTCAAGTAGGAGGCCTCTTAAGGTCCACCTAAGGATTCTAAGGACATGAAGGGTCCTAACATGTGTCAT
Organism: Torreya grandis; assembly: GCA_037957365.1. Lineage (NCBI taxonomy): Eukaryota > Viridiplantae > Streptophyta > Pinopsida > Cupressales > Taxaceae > Torreya > Torreya grandis. Next base: position 218,739 of record JARHVA010001621.1, read on the forward strand.
ACACTCCTTTTTATGCATCAGATTGTAAAATTGAAGGCCAAATTTGGTTCCATGTATGAAGGGTGAGTGAAAGAGGAATTATCTAGATTGTAGGCAATGATAACTCATCTCCAAAAGAATCTTGATGATTATGGACACCTATAATGCATGTTAGATCATGTGTAAAACCCCTCCCTCTTATTTAAATAATAAAACTTATCCCTAATCTATTGTGGGATGTTCCAACAAGGCCAAATTATGAAGTTAATTTTTTGAGCAATAAATTGAGGAGTTTTATGCCACATTTTAGGAGTTTGATGTTTTGAGGGACATTTTTCCAAGTATAGCTTGCATGGTCTATTTTATATTCCTCTCTCCTATATGTGTAATTCCTTTTCTCAGCTTGACACATATATTAATAACTCTTAGACTTCATTCTCTTCTCCTCTCTCTCTAATTCTATAAGTAGTAGCCATTTTGGCTCTTATAGAGTAAGACCACACCATGTATGGAAAATCCTTGTTGGAATGACATTGTATTTTGCCTTTGAATAATAAATGCAAGTCTAGTTTTATGTTCATGAAAATTTATCTAAGTGTGCAAAGTGATGTATGGTGAATTTAGTGATAATTTTATATCCTTGCTTGCCTTGTCCTTTCATGTTTATGCAAGAGTTCCTATTATAATAGGTCACATAGAGTATAACTAGTATGTTAGACTCCTTTAAAGTGTATGATTATTCTTAAAGTGTGTAATTTTCCCTCTGGTTCACTTACCTTGTGTTGTCTCATGCATATCACCTCTATGTTGAAACACTTATGTTAGAACCTTTTAGGACTTAAAATCTAGTTTGTAGGTCTTATCCCAATGTGATAAAAGTGTGATGGTCTTATGAAAAAACTTATGGTGTATCATCCCATTAGAGTAGTTTATTTTCATGCAAAATTCTATCCATTTTCCCACAATCAAATAGTTGGCATAGGTGAAAGAATTTCAAGGTATATGCAGGGATCTAGCCCTTAAACCTAAAGGTCTACTTCTACGCATAGGTAAGCCCACATACCTAGAAGTATTACCATATTTACAAAATCTAGAGGAGGATTGAACACCATCCTCTAAGATGAAATATTTGGTGATAACAAGTATTTTGGAGACATCCAATGATGCTTCTTGATAGAGTGGTAATTTTGCTAATGGGTCTGAAGTCATTGAAGGGTTAGGTCATGGCATGGTCACAAGTGGAATAGAGAAGGTGGTGTGTCAAGCACCCATAGTCAAGATGTCCCATAACCAAACTCATCCCAAAGGAAATTCTAGTAAATACAGACCTATTAGAGTGGCATATGGTTCTTATTTTTATTTTGGCTACTCTTATTTAACTTGTTGTTCAGGTACTTATTTCTACACCATGGCCTCTAGAATAAGATTGAATTGTTGTGTAACATATTCAGCTTATTTTCTTTTGGCCTCTTCTTTTTTTCTAATAATTTCATCTTGAAAAGATTTCTATTTCACTTGTTCTTCCTCCTATAGTTTCTTCACATGTACTTTTACTTTCTTATGTTCCTCTAGAGTAGTAACCTTGGCTTCTTTAGATGTAGCTTGTGCTTGTGCTTGTGCATGTGCCTTGGATACACTTGCTTACTATGCCTATGTTTGGGCCTACTATTTTCATAAGGCTTCATAGTATTCTTCTTTATTATTCTTTATAGCTTCTTTGGCTTGTTATTATGCACACATAGTATCTTCCATGGCCTGTTTTGCCTGCACTACTATGTCCTATTTTTGCTTTTATTCTTTGGCCTTATCCTTAGCAGTGAGCTCAAATTATTTGTTCTTATAATATTATGCCTCATTTGATTGCTTTTATACATTGGTAGCTTCTTGTTCCTTCTTTTCCACCTTGAGAGATTTCTATTGGTCAACCTTTACATTATAGGCCTTTTATGCATCCTCAACTTCTTCAGATTATCAACTTACCTATTGATCTTGTTATTGTTGAGCCTACTCCTTATGGTATTTCTTCTCCTCTTTTATGACTCATCCTTATATTGTGAAAGCTACTTATTCCTATGAAGCCAGTTGTTCTTCTATCATAGGTTTATCTAGTGTGAGATATTTGACCTCTTAGGCTTGTGGTGAAGGCATCAAATCACTTAGCTGGACCATAGAGCTAGAAACATGAGATCTATGTCATCCTAGGGTAACCAACCTACATTTGGGTGGTGGTGAAGTTTAATATGGATAAAATTATGTTTCTTACACCATGGTTGGCCAAGCAAATGTGTATTCTTCAAGGGTAGGTGAGACCCAAGCCTAGTGCCTAGTTTGTGGTATGCACATGAGGGACTCTAGCAAGATTTATGGAAGTGGCACAAGGATATCCTCAACTATGAAGGTGGTATAAGGTTTATACTAGAAGAAGTCAACCCTTTATTGTAGTTACTTAGCTCTTCTTACATAATGTCAATAATGATCAATGCAGGGCATGGTGGTAGGTCCACCCACAAATTTGAAGGAATATGCTTTCATATTTGGACCATGCACATAACCTTCCAGAAGAATAATTCATTTTCCTCCTCTCTATCGTATAAGTCCCTAGCTAAATTGAGAAGCATTACCTATTATACTTCTTGTTCATCCATGCCCATTTGTGGTAGGTCACATGAGCTTGTGATATATGGCACCTTAGGATCATCTAACAATATTTTAGTGTTCCTTGTCTTTCACTTCAATGTAAGAGATGTAGATTAATTCTTGATATATATCTTGTGATTTCATTTGTATGACTATGAGTTAGTGGTTTCCTTTTATTGTAGTGTTGTAGGGATGGTTGTACCAAGTGGTATAGCTTGGAGTGGGATCATATATTTGGCTATGAAGGCTTTCTATTTGGTGACTTCAGTCTATACCATGGCCATGGTAACAGAAAATGGTAAAGGTCCAAAGGGTGACCTTGGTAACTCATGGATATGGATGAACATGCCCTTTGGTAGTAATGTGATAGTAGCATATTGGCCCAAGTATTACATTACATCTAGAAACACCCAAGGATGTGTGGATATTATATCTAAGCACTCCGACAACCATGTTTTTAATTTTCCCTCATAGGATAGGGATATATACTTAGGTGTCTATGTCAAGATGTGAAATTGTTTCACTAGCCAGTAATCAATGTTGGGGTGTACCTCTCCCTTCAGGGACTTCTATTATGTGAATCATAGTATAAAAATGAGTAATTAGTACTATAATTTTTTCTTGGGAGATGTGAAAAACATGTTAATATTCATCAATATCTTGTGAATGAAGTATTTAAACCAATTAAGTTTATTATTTCAGTGGATCATATGGTGGGAAATGTCCATGACCCATTTTTTAATTTGTTTAGCAAACTTGGTGGTCTACTAAAACCTCTATGTGATGCTTTCTACCAAGATGTACACTATTTCACCATAAATTTCCTCAATTGGGATCCATCTATATCCATAAACATATAAATATTAGACCTCCTAAAAAATGGTTGGTATTCTCATCTTATATAGGGTAAGAGAATCTCCTTGTGTAAGCATGCCTAAAGCTCAAGCCATTATTTTTGTGTTAATGATGATAGTAGTTTTAGCCTCAATGTATATGTTATATTCATTATAACAACTAAGAATTACCTATATAATCTCCCCCAAGTCATCAAAATTAGGTATTTTAATTAGGTGTTTGACATCTATGTTGTGGAAGTAGTGGGGGACTATGAGAGCCAATGGTTGCATTGCATTGATGGGGTCTAGGAAAAATATTTTTTGCTCTATTACTCAAATAAAATCAAAGGGATATAGATAATTTAATTTTATTTGTTTAAGTTCCATATCAACACCTATTTCTTATTTTTGAGTGTCTTTCAAACCCCTAATGAGTTATAAATTATCCTTGATTATTGAGTCATGAAATTGAAACTGTGTTTGCTCTCTACATAGTAAAACTAGCTTAGCTCTTTAAAATTTATAGGTCATGGAAATATTTGAAAAAAATAAATGTAGACTTGGTCCACAAGTTTATGCCTTTATAGACTTAATGCCTATTAGTTTCCATGTAAATGTTGCACTGAGTTATCCATTTGACATGAATGTAATTGTTAATGTGGTAAATCTTATCTGATCTAGAAATTTAGATAGTTAGTCATTAGCACATGTGTGGAGATACACCATTATGTTATTTGTTGTTCATATGAGAGTATGAGTGGATGATGTTGATTCACTACCAATTTGTTGAAGATTACGTTTATTGAACCTTGGATCTAGCATTAACTACTTGGGGATGATCATTATATGGCTAAAATCTTGGTTAATGTGACTTATCTATATATTTATCAAAATTAAGTGATTTATTTCACTCCTATTAACATCCATGATAGTTCTCATGAATTCTTATGTGCACAATTAACACATGTTATACTTGGTATCTTGGTTCCCAATTGGTAGTGAAGAGATCATCTACAAACACACACACACACACACACACACAAACACACACACACACACACACACACACACACACACACACACACACACACACACACACACACACACACACACACACACACACACACACACACACAGAGAGAGAGAGAGAAAAATAAACACATAAAAAACCATGCAAAAATGAGAAATCCTAATCTACTTAGTTCTACTCAACACCCACTCACAAAAAAGATATCAAATAAGACTATTGGTGGTAGGGCTTAAGCCTATAGCCATTCACCTATCTTATAAAAATGGTTCCCTATATATCTCTCAAAATAATGGTTCCAACTAAAATATTTCATGTATAACATAAGGCCCTTTCCATCTAATCTATAACTTACCCAGAGATGTTCTAAAATGACTATGATATAACAAGATTGGTTGATCTTATGAAATTCCTTATGGTAAAAATTATTATCATGCCATGCTTTCTAGCTCTACTTAGGAATTTCCTACATCTAATATTCTCTATGATGATACTCATCCATCCTATTAATTTGAGAGGCTATTGGTGAGAGACACATGATTCCCTAGTCTCATAACCATTACAATGTGTAGACTAGGTACCAAATATTCCATTAGCATAACTGTTTTAAGCCTATAGACCAATTGAAATGGATTAAAACCTATATCCCTTTTATAATGCATGTGATATTTCTAAATAATCATAGGAATGTGATCTTCCCAATCATCCCTCTTGAAATTTTAGATCTTTATCAACCTTTTTCCTAATACTTTTTTAGAAGCCTCATCTTGGTCAATAGCTTACAGATGGTATGTATTACCTTTATTATGAGAAATCATTAATTATTTAGTAATGGATTTGATGGTATTATTCAAGAAGTGTGTCCATTGATCACTAGTGATCTTGATGGGGCATCAAAATCTTGTAATAATATTCTCATAAAAAAATATTGATGCATCCTTCACACCACATCTAGGTGTCATAATAGATTCAACCCATTTGGTAAAGTAATCTATTGTCGTAATAATATACCTTGCTTTACTGCATTTACTTGATGGATTCATAGATTTAACAAAATCAATGCCCCATTATTCAAAAGGTTGTTTGGCTAATAAAGATTTCAAAGGCATTTCATCTCTTTGTATTGGTATACCTATGCATTGAAATGCATCATAGTGTTGTACTACTCTATGTGCATCCTAAAAAATATTTGGCCACCATAACCCACATTGTAACAAATTCCTGGTAGTAGATTCTCTAAAAAAATGTCCTACTATTCCTTGGTGTGCATCCTATAAGATTTGTGTTTGTTCATGTTTCATAACTACCCTACGTAGTACTTCATCCTTCCCTAAATTATATAATAGCACATTTATAATGGTATATGGAAAAGCTCTGGTGATAAACTACTTCTTGTCTCTTGCTTGGTAGTACACAGGGAATACTCCTTGTTTGAGGAAGTTAGCAATTTCTTCAAAAATTTTGGGGATCACAAAAATGAAAAATATATGGGCATCAAAATAATTGTCTTATAGTTCTTCTATTTCTTCTCTATTTGTGATGCGGCTGAGATGATTTGGTCCCACATTTTCTCTTCCTAGCTTGACATTTATGTAAAATTGAAATTCTTGAAATAACATCAACCGTAGAGAAATGCATCCTCCCAACATTGACTTATTGACAAGGCAGTGTATATCTTGATGATATATGAAAACTTCAAATGGTTTTGTAATAAGATAATGGAAAATTTTCTATAGTATGAACAAAATAATTAGTGCTTCTCTTTTAGTTGTTGTGTAATTATTTTCTGCATCAGACAACTTTTGACTTGCAAAATGTATGGGGTGGTCTAGTCCACCTTATCTTAGCTATGCAAGCACAACACCAACTATGATATCTAAAGCATCAATGTGCACATGAAAGGTATTGATCCAATCTAGAAAGATGAGGATAGGTGTAGTGACCAATCTCTACTTTAGCTCTATGAAGGTTACTTAGCACTCAACGGTCTAGATAAACTTCACATATTTAGGTAGTAAATACTCTAATGGGGATGAAATGGATACATATCCCTTGATAAACTTCTAATATTACCTTGTATGGCCAATAAAATATCACACTTATATGGAGTTGATTGGTAGAGGCATACTTAGAATGACTATAAGTTTGTCCTAGTCTACTAAAATGCCATCACTACACACTACGTTACCTAGTAGGACATCAAAAGGTGTAACAATAAATAGTTTTTTAAATTTAGAGAAATGCATAGAGTTTGGTAGAATTCTAACATGAGGCATAGTTTAGATAAATGTTCTTTGAATAAATAAAAGATTGCCTAATCATTGAGATAGACTTCTAAGAAGTTGTGAATGAAATCTTTGAACACAGTCACCATTGCATGAGAAAAAACTGTAGGTGTATTATTGAGGCAAAAAGGCATTACCTTGCACATAAAGGATCCCCATTATATGACAAAATTAATTTTATCTCTATCTTTTTCTATGGTGGGTATTTTATAATGGCCATTGAATCCATCCATAAAAGAATAAACTTCATGACTTGTGACCAATTCCAAAACTTCATCTATGAAGGGAATTGGAAATGGATCATTTACACATGCATCATTTAGAATTTGATAATAACCACATACTTTAATCTCCCCTATTTTCTTAGGCTACACTACCATGATATTAACCCAATATTCCTTTTCTATGGGATAGATGATATATGTGTCTTACATTCTATCGATTTTAGCCTTCACTTTCAACTTCATGTTTGGATTTAACTTATATGGCTATTTCCTTATGGGCTATGTGCACCCCTTGATTTTGATATGTATTTCACCTAGAGATGTAAAGACACCTCTAACCTCTAAAAATTTTGTGGGAAACAAATCTTGATAATTTCATAAGAGTTTTAGAGCTTTAGAAACTTTAGTTCAGTCTAGTAATCACCTATATGTGCCAAATTAGGAATCTCATCACTTTTGATGTTTTCTACATGACTTTTAATGGGATGATGGTAAATATTACAATTTCCCCATCAAAATATTATTGAATCATTCATTTTCCTTCCTATTCTAGAATTTGTATGGTGTGTAACTTGTCTTCTTCAGTATGTTCTATGACGAGGTCCTTTATTAGTTCTATTGGCCATTCAAGTTCAAACAAATCAATCAAATTGATATCATCATCAATATCTAAATCTTCAATGTCCTATTCTTGATTTTGTATTTGGTATCATGATTTCATGAGAGATTGTTCTTCTATCTTGGCAACTTTATATCTTTGTAATTTTGTATTTAGATCACAAGTTACGTTCTTCTACACAATGGATTCCATAGTGGTGCTTAAATCTTCTATGCACCCATGACATAGAAAATGTTTGATTTTTAGTAGTGAATTATGAATTAGAGGGTTATCATCTTCAAAAACAAACATCTATATGAAGTCACTTTGCACTTGTGCCCAATGCTTAGTCTCCCTCTTATTTTCTTGATGCATATATCATGTTGATGGTAAAAGAGCTAGTGTGTAATGAAATATGTGTACCCATTACTTTGGTACCACATGTTATTTAGTCTTGACTTAAACACATTTATGAATATGTATTTTAGGGCACTCACCTTCTTGGAAGAAAGATAATTACTCTTTATGACATGCAATAGTTAGAATTTTCTAATCATGAATTTGCATGCATCATCCCAATCGAGCTAATCATTTATATGAATTGCCCACCATGTCACTACAACTACCATAAGAGCATAATTAAAAGTAATGACTCATTGATTAATGGTAGGTACATGAACTTGTAGACATAGAATTAATTGATTGATGTCCTCAGTTACATAATACACAGGAAGTTATCTCTCATGTGTAATTACCATTCTCATAGGTTGGAGTTCATGATCACCATGAGCCCAATTGAGTAGGTGTGTGTTTAAGTCTCCACTAAAACATGAATATATTTCACAAGGAAAAGTTCCTTATATGGTTAGCTCTATATAATACTACATATGATCATCTTCTTAATTAGATAAAATCAACTTCAAATGGGTAAGGGATTTATCAAACATGGACACATAGTCCTCTATAACAAACTAGGTTTCCAATAGCTATGTAACTACTGGTTTAGGCTTCCATTATTTAGATGTTTTCAGTTATTGAGTAATTATATATTGTACCTAAGTTTTAGTATGCTCATACAAGAAGTTTCACTTGGTTGTGCATAGAGATTTCATGTTCTCTTTAGAGTTTACCTTCATCTAGCTAGTTTCTTACATGACATAAGGAGAGTCTAGTTTAGCAAAAATGATGTAGGATTTATGTACCTTATTCAAAGGAATGATGACAAACTTATCTCCTTGATGCACCTCTAGTTGATTTTTCGTAGTATTAATAGTCATGTGACCATCATATGCCTATTTCTTGCCAATCAGTTTAGGTAATGTGTTGTTATTGTCTTTATATTGATGAATTAAAAGTCACCTCATAGGGTTAGTTCTATTATTTTGATATCAATGCCTTCTACTCTTATAATGGGATCAAATTTTCCATATTTGGCTAAGCTCAAAGTTACTGGGATGTAACTTAGAACTGATCATCCAGTAACCTCCTATGTAGATGTGGGAATGATGTTGACTATGCTATAAAAATCAAACATAGCATTTGGAATTCCATATCATATAACTTCAATGTCAATTCATACATTTAAATTCGTGGCTTATTTATTTTGACATACTAAACAAGCTTTTATATCATATATTTCCCTTTTTATGCACATTCTAGTAGATTATGTAGTAATTTTGTGATGTTCTAAGAGATTTCTTAATTACACAATGTGCTTAAAAGCTTTAATAAACCTATCAGTGCAATAACAAATCCATCCTAATTCATAATTTGAATGATATGACCATACATTTTGGCATTTATTACTACAACATCTCCTTCAATAGTGTCTTGATGTTGAATATTTTTTAACATCTGTGCAGCTTCATACATGAGCCCTTTTCTATAGTTGGGTCTAAGTATTTATCCTATTTTTCTTTCTGGATTCCTTGGTCTTGAGGCATTTAGAGAAGAGGAAATCCTTTCTATGTGTGTTGATGTTTTATAATATCATTCAAGAATGCATCCTCCTTATGTTACATATTCACCATATTAACATTCCTGACAGCCTTATCCTTTCTTTAATTCTCTAAGATAGGACAGTCTTCTATCTCATGTTGGTTATATACTCTATAGTATGCATAGTAAGACTATCTTTAAGGATTAAAATGGAAATTCAGTTACACATGATTATAATCTCCCCACAAATAGAATTAAAAAAGAGGGTGTTGATAATTATTTACCCTACCACCTTGGTAACCTCCACTTTATTTAACCCTAGATTCTCCTCTATTTGTCTGATAACCACCTCTATACCCTCCTTATTTGATATATTTTATTATAATTCTGATGTTTTTGGGTATTATCTCCAATTCCAAATTATTGTTTCACAACTAGTGGGGTCCAACTATTTTGTTGTTGCTACATCATTACTAGACTCTAGGGTGTTGTATACTAGTATTACAGTGATAGTTGTGTCCAACTCAATGAACAGTCCAACCAAATAGACCTTGATTTTGGTATTGAGGTGAACTAGGAATCCATTACATACCTTCTTGGGTCACACAAACTTTGTTGACCTCTGGTCCTAGAATTGTCTACTTCATCAAGGACACTTGCTACACAATGACAATAAATACATTTTTGGTGATGTCTTCTTTGAGCTCCTGTAAATCCCTTCATTTATTTATGGTTATGTAACTTACATAAATTACAATATAAATTTTCTGAGTTACTAACATACTATTGTAGAGGATGGCACTATGTTGTTGCATGCCCTACTACTTGATATATTTCATAAAACTCTCTGTTAATCTTAGAACAATCATTCCTATGATGTCCTTCTTTCCCACACTCCATGCACCATAGATTTAGCTTAGGTTTATCTACCTCATGATATTGTTTCATTTTATTCATAAAACATTGCAATGTATTTTCAATCTTAGAACTTATGACATGAGCTTTCCTATAGTCTTTAATTTTATCCACTCTCAGGGCAATAGCTCTAGCATCTACCTTGATATCATATTGAGTCTATGTTATAGCAGACTTGATCCTAGAATTCAATCCTTAGATAAAGCATATAGATTATCTTTGTCTATTAATTAAAATTACACCTTGTTTATAACATCAGAGAAACTATGATCATTGTTGTATACTAACTATCCTGATTTCTTCCTTATCTCTTTCAAGTCTTGAATATTCTAACTTGTACATTTATTTATCTTAAACTCTATGATAATCCATTCCTTAACCTATTGTAGACTTACCTGAATAATTTCTCTATGGTATATAAAATCAAGTTCTCTTATATTTAGTGCCCCTATCAACTCATACTTCTTGATAACATCATAAATGATAACTTTAGCTTACCATCTCACTTCATAGGTTAGTAAGTACTATTTAGGGTCCATAGACCCATCATATATTGCTAGATTTATAAATGATCCTACAACAATCATTATGTAAATTGGTATTGAGGGGATATTATACATAGTTTTTATAAGAGGAGGTTTCATTCTATGTGATGTTGCTTGCATACCATGAATATTTATCTATACACTAGGAGATTCAACCTATGTATTCTATTTCTATATGTTTCCTTCTTTTATCTTCTTCATTTCAATAAACCCTATATCCTTCAAAGCCTTTTGAAGTGATGTTATTTCAATTTCAATAACCCAATGATGCACTTTTTCTAAAAATGGACCTTTATAACTACTATATTCCTATTCTCCTAGTTGAAAAATTCTACTAGAATATAAGAAATTGGCTGAAAGGATGTGTGATCTTTTGGTGAATGACTCTTTCTTGAAATATCATGTCACACACACCCCCATACACCTGAAGTGACTACTCCATATTGGATAGAGTGGGGACCATGTCCTTGTCCACAACCAACATCTTCATAAGAATAGGTAGTCATAAAAAAATTTCCCTTTAATTCCTTTGATGAAAAAGTCCACAAATTTAAAATATATGTATCTTTTTACTTCAAACTTAGTTATATATCCATCTACAGTATTAAAAACCCAATGATCTATTGCTCTTATCCATTAGTTTCTAATTTTTACAACTGGTCTATCTTTTCTTAAGTCCAAATTATAGTGTCGTCTATTCTTGAGTTAAAATGATAATATTCCAATTGTGCTAACCATTTAGATATAATTTTAGGCAACTCACACCAAAAAAAATCCTAAATCCATCCATAAACATGCTCTTGAATGATTTCATATATATAAAGACTAATCCTTTTTTATTTTTCTTTTGTAAAATTACATATTCCTTGGTCTAACCATGTCTCAATATCTCTCTACCTTGGTAACCATATTAGCATAATTTATTTCAAAAGGAGTGTTCCATGCTCACCAAACCATTGTTATCAGAGGTTATTGAAGAATTAGAACATGTTAAGGATGAAGATAGCTAGAATATACTTTAGTGTGTAGGATGTGTATCATATTCACATAAGAGGTTGGATAATAGAAACATAGTAAGTGTGAATTATCATGCATTAAGTAGAAGGTAAGAAAAATGAGTGATTCATTAACATAAATAAAGTATTCGGGTTAGATTAGATAAAAACTAATCAAAAATTATACATGAGAACACATGCAAGGAATAAAGTAGGACATCACACAAGTAACCATAACCAAATAAGTCTCTATTGATATCTTCAAAAGTGGAACTCTATTATTCTTACAATCAAAAGTATATATAGATGTTTCTAATCTATGATTATTCTTCTTCTTCTTGTACTTGGTGCCAAAAGTGGAGTATATTCATATTCTAACATATTAAAAGTCATGGAAATAGGAAAAAATAGACTTATACATGATAAAATGAGTACATAATATATAAATATTAGACAAATATCCTATGCAACTTTACAATCTATTTTTTTCTCCCAAGAAATAGAGATAAGATACCTTAATCTCTCCAAAAAGGGGATATTGCCTCATAAAGAGTTATCTCATGATAGAGTGTCTTGAGTAATGGCTAGGTCTTATGTTTTATCTCATGTATCCCACGCCTAGAGATAGTTCCTTGACATTAATATAAATTTATTTGATCAAACAATGTGGTGATTGAGTGGTTTCAACCTAGTCTAATTCACACTAAAAACTTTTAGTAAACTATAGTGCTTTAATCTATAATGATCTTACAACACAAAACATAACACAATGGTTAAAATATTTAAAACAAAGTGACCTTATTTGAATGAGAGATGACACTAGTGACCCAAGTATTAATTTAAGGAGTTGAGTTACAATGGTTTGGCTCAAGTCATCACCTATAGGATTCCCCTTTACTCTCAAATTATCACCTATAGTTTGGCTATAGACTCACAATTATTAGGATTAGTGAAAAGGGTAAGAGGATGAAATATGCATATAAATAAATTATTTCACACATAAAATAATCTCAATGACATAAAAATAGATAAATTTCATAAGGTATAGTGTTCAAATTCCTATCACCACCTACAAGAATCTTTTGTATCCCTTAGTGAAACAATCATAATCTGACTGTAGACCAGCTTAACTTAGTAGAAAGAAATGGTTTCAAGGTTAACATGAACATATGATGTTGAAAATGTTGAGATAAATCTCACAGTGGTGATGTCCATATCATATGATTCTCAAAGAGAAGAGGTAGAGCAAAGACCAAGTTTCAAATCTCAACTTACAAGCAGTTCAAACCCTACAGATAATACATAATTTTAAAAGTCAATCTTGAATATTTATGATATTGATGGATTTTTAGAGGCCCCCAAGACTTGAAACTTGGTAAAAATCACTTACAATACATATTATATCCCTCTATGGTCTTATTTAGGAGAATCAAATAGGGGATATTCCCTTTATTTTGTCTTTCATAGAGGTCACTCCCAGTCAAGACTACCCTATAGGTTGAGCACATAAAGATTGGAAGGGTGAAATGAGAGAGATTGTATATCTAATGGAAATTTTTTATATTTTAATTAAGTATGAAAAAATATAGGAAATACATTACAATTCTTGTAAACCCTTATAAGGGTTAAATACACATTTATACCCAGTTAGGCCTATTAGGTCTAGAACTAGGCCTAAGCCTTATAGTTGCCTAATTCCACTTATATGACCACAAGATCATTATAAATCATGTGAATAAATTTATGGGAGAGTGGAGGATCCAAAAAATCCATTGGTTTGTAGTGAAGTAGCATAGAATGGTTAATTTGACCTACAATCATCTCAAGGGTACCCAAAATACATTTTAAAGCTCGATGGGTCATTTTCAAATGGTCACATCTATATGGATTGAATAGATGGTGCCCCAAATATATATGGGTATTTAAGTATGTTTTTACACTTTTTTTAGTGTAATTTATTTATATATTGGATGTCCAAGTTTTATGAACTATCACTAAAAACCAAAACCTTCTAAAACCCTCATAAAACCCTAGTTTTGACCTAATGGAGAAAGTATACAAGAAGATGAATTAATAATGGGTAGTTTAGCCTTGAAAGTGTTTTATATTTTTTTAATACTCTCTCAATATATTGGGCATCCAATTGGTCTTTAATACCACTTGTATGGATAAACCTATTCCAAGGTTTTATGCAAGTTTTTGGGTGTTCTATAGGTGTAAAATATAACCTAAGAATGAGAATCATTAGGGGATGTATATAGATAATTATTCCAAATTCATATGCTCATTTATAACCTAATTTTTTCATTAAATTTCCTTTGATATACCATTCATTTTAGGCAGTCTTGGATAGACAGTGAAAAGGGTAAGTGACTGCCTAGTGAGAAGATGAAAAGTTTGTTTTTGGATCTTTTTAAGGTCTAATTCATGGAGTATAAGATATAGGTACCTTGAAAATGTGTCATAATACCTCTTCCATGTATTTTTTTGATAAAATTAATGTCACATTGATGAAAATGTGAAGAATGAGGCCTAGAAGCCCAATGAGTGACTGCACATAGTGAATGCAAATGTCGTGAAGAAGGCGATCAATTAGGAAATCATCTAATGACTATCATAGATTATTTATAACATCCATAATATAATTAATATTTTTTAACTCTTATTATTTTAGTTTCAAGTGGTCAAGAGATGCTTCATGATGAAGGTAATTTTAAAAGGGCTAGTTGAAGAGTCTCGATGCCATTTTGAAGAGTTTGTCATGTTTCAACTAGACACTTGTCTAAGAAAACCTTCATGGTATATTTTATAATTAATTATCATAAAATTTAATTGGTTTCCAAGTATTAATTATTGGATTTGTGATCTTTCCACTTACCTTCTTCTCTCTCTTCTCTCATGTTCTATAAATGCAAACCATTTTGGATTTTTTAAAAAATCCACACCTAGGATGGGGAAGTCTTTCTAGTTTGATATTGTATTTTTCCTTTGAAATAAAGATTTTAAATCTAGCTCTGAGTTCACAATCTATGTTTTCTAAGTGTGTGAAGTGGTTCATAGTGAAGTGTTAGTGATAAGTATATATCCTTGCCTTCTCTCTACTCTTCATGTTTGATGTAAGTAGTTTACACTCTAATAAGTCACATGAAGTGTATTCAAGCAAACTTGTATATCTTTAAGTTTAAGTAGTAGCCTTAGTGTCTAAAATTTTACCTTTGATTCACTCACCTTGAGTAGTACAATGCATATCACCCCCATGTTTGAAATACTTATGTTAGAGAAATCTATGATGTTGAAACTAGTGTTGTGAGTCATGTTTCTTAGTGTAAGTAAATGGTAATATATTGGAGATATTTTTGGTGTATCACATCATTATATTATTTTAATTTTCTTTTTACTTCTATCCATTTTCATCTAATCAATAAATAAGTGTAGGTGATAAGCAAGCAAAGAGAAATCTATGGATCTAGCCCTTAAACCTAGAGGTTTACCTATGCTATAGGCAACCCATAAGCCTAGAGGTAATCCCATGTTTCCCAAATATTAGAGTAGGATTTAAAAACCATCTATAGGGTGAGATATTTGGTGACAAAAATAACACAACATGTGCCAAAAATACAAAGGTCCAAGATCATATTCAAAAAGTCATAGATGATGATCAAACCACCTTTGATCAAGAAAATTAAAATCATTAGCCTAATAAAAAAGTGTCTTCCCCTATTGAAACCATATTTAAAGCACTAGGGGACTATCAAATTCAAAATAATAATCATCTATCAAGTCAAGGATCAATCTCCTATAGTGAATCCCAATGTTAGGCACCAGGGGATAGTCAAAATATAATCAATTTTAAACATCAAATCCTCTTTAAAAACACTATCTATATGGCTGATGATACCTCAAATAATTAGATAATTTATTTAACTATAAATTCAAAGTGTTTTGGATCTCTTAAAATCTTTTTTAATATGACACCTATCAAATAGAGAAGTTCTAACATCTCCAATGGTATGTGTGACTATTAGTCCTAATCCTAAAACACCTAACCCACCTTATTATCATGATATTATCATCTAATAAATTCATATAATCCACCATTAAATACAAACCCTAAACCCATCCATACCTCACCTCACCATGCCAAGAAGTATTTTATCTCATAGGGGTGATGAAGACACCTAGTCTAGATGTTTGGATGGGTCTCAATCAATAATAAATGAGGGTCACAAGGAGAATAATACATCCAAAATTGATAACATGATCTTATTATCACATATCTATAGAATATGTGTTGGCTAAAAATCATAAAAGTTTCAACATTTTTACATCTCACACCCATATCTAATAAATTGAGATGCCAAAAAAATCATTCATATAATGGTGAAAATAGTCTTTTGGTACCTTGGGTAAGTACCATGATGAAAACTAGTTTCTGTCATCATGGTAAAATATTATATTGTCCATATTGTACCTCAAAACTTGGGGGAAAATCTATTTCATCCACATAATATCCCTTTTCAATCTCATCCATGTCATTCTTGTCTCTCATATCTCTCGATCCATTTATCCTACCCATAATCTACCATCTTGCATTCTATTATGTACATCCCTTCTTCTAGTATTTACCTTTGAAAGGATGTGGAATATGTATTGATAAATATTCTATAATCATATTGGCATATCCTCTAATGGAAACTTGAGTAACTAAACATCTAGTTCCTTCGCCATGTGGTCATTAGAGATCCCTAGTCCATTATTCCTTGCTCCTCATCCCATTTCATTCTCACCCTCATCCTTTTTTTATCCCATCTAACATTCCATCCATATATTATTTTCTATGCTTGGTATTCCATTTTATATTAACCTCATTTGTATAATGTACATACATATTCTCAAAATACCTAAAAATTGAAATATTCTAAAAACCCTAAAAATTATAAAATCCACAAAATCCCAAAACATCTAAGTTGTCTTATTTATTATCATCATGACATATATATTTATTATCTTTTTCATATTATACTATATCCTAAGTTTTCCATGTCATCTTTTCCTATATTATGTCTTAGTCATATTATCATCTTGTTAATTTTTCATATTGTCTTGTCTTATATCCTAATAATGATATCCAAGTATTTAGTATACTCAAAATATATACCCATATATAAATCCATATCATTAATCCACCTTTACATCATGACTAACTTTATCCAACTTATCACCTGATCACTCATACCATAGACTCTCATCAGGATAATAGATAAGACACTATTCACAATACATCTCTATGTAGATACTTGTGTGTGTTACTTGTATACTATGTTGTTTGACTTTGTTACATGTATTTTATCATGTATATATCTACATATGATTGTTATCTTATCCATATTTATCTTATTTTATTATTCTTTTAATTATTATTGCATTAGGTTTGTAATGAATGAGGATGATATGATGAATCCAAAAAAACTATAATGATGCTTTTGGGTGTCCTATGCAGAGTTCATCATTTACCCCTTTTTATAATCATGCACTTCATCACAACATCCTCTTGGTCATACTTATATCATGGGGCATACTAACTAGTGTTGTATTTACATCATATTTCTTAGACTATGATGATACATATTACAATAATGATGGATTGATAATAAACACCCTCCTCATTATGTCCTATATCCAATAAGTTATCTTAGTCCTTTATCTTCAAGATGATAATCCAAGTCCACTCATCTAATATCAAATCATTAATCTGATTCCTTTTATCATCATGTCTATATCCTCTCATTAATCATTTGTCATCTCTCTAATCATTAAGATCACAACTCAACTCTTAATCCAATCATCATCACACCTAACATCTATCTAATAACTAACATGTCTAATAGTCCTCATCATCTTCATATTATAACCCATCATCATCCTCTAATATAGTACGAACTACATTGGCCTAAGGTTTTTTTAGACTATGTAGGTACAACTTAGTCACATAGCATGTCTAAGGTTAGGTCAACCACTTTTTCCTCTTTCCTCATCATTCATCATCACATATCTTTTATCCCTCATCATCCTAAAGTCTTACATTAAATCCTTGAGCTATAATATCAATCATACATCAATAAATCTATTTATCAATCACCATCCCCATAATCATATCCCTAACCTTTTTTTCAATTGCTTGCACCTATTTATTAGGCTTGATAAATCACAACATCCATATTTTTTTCCATCACTCATCCATTATCACTAATTGGTCAATTCATCATTTAAAGTTTATGGTTTGCTCCTTTGATTTGGGAATGACTAGAAATATAATTTTATTATCATCCCTCACTCCCTTGCATGTGTCCTTGTTAAGGGCATCATCACTATTAATCACATTATGTATCATTGATTTGATGCATTGTAGTCCAATTCTTCCCATTCATCTTTTGGTCACTCAATCATATCGTTTCTTATTTCTCATCTCCTTCATCATATCTTTTGACTTCAAATTTGAGCTACACTCATCATTAATACTATCAAATCAATCTTTTTTTGTCATGATTCTTTCCCATGCATGTTTCCTTGATTGGGATATTTTGACAACTCATGGTCTTATCTATCAATAATCTTGTTCTATATCTCTCCCTATCATGTGTCTTTGCATGGGATATGTCTAAATCTTGTAGCCTTTTATCTTATCATCATCATTTTATAGTTTATCCCCCCTTGGGATGTGTCAAAAATCATTACACAATCATTCCCACTCCCTTTACATAGGTAGTTTCCAAGGTCATAATCACTTTTTATCTCATTAATCATGTTGATTTCATCTTCTTCATTATCGATCCCCCATCTAGCATCCTAACCCCTTATCTATTCACATATCTTACCCCTCAATCCTATTTTGAGTGGCCATCTACCTCCTTCCTTCCTACATGTCCCCTCTAAGGGTCATAATGTATACTAACATTCATCCATGAGTCTCTTTCTTCTTTGAAATACCATTACTCTGTTCACTTCATTTAGTCATAATAACCTTTCAAAGAGGGGAAAAATATATGCATCTAAATTTTATCACTTTCTTCAACTTCTTAATTTCAACATTCATCCCATATAATTTAATTTAATTCATCTTTATAATCCTCCTATTCATTTTTATAACACTTTATTTCATTATTCACATCAATTAATTTACCTAAGTCGCTATTATCTACTAACTAATCCCACTTGTCTAATATTTGGGAATTTAAAATTCACATAAACCCCATACCTTCCTACTCTTAGGATTTCTTACAATCCTACCTCCTATTCCTCACTTAACCCTTCCTATAAATTCATTTAACCTCCCCCTAATCATAATTGGATTACCTAATGGAATTTATAACTCTCCACCACCCTTCTCCTTCTCTAGAGAGTTCTCTCTAGAGAAATATAAGGAATTTTAAATTCCTTAGAATTCCCTTCTTCTTCTTCTCTAGAGGCTTCCAATGAATTTTAATTCATTGGAAAATTTCCCTCAATGGCCTATTTAAATCCATGACTCCCTCCATTCCAAATAATGAGAAAACTCCATAAAAAATCAATCCATAATATATTATTCATCCATTAGTCTTGTCAAAAAATAATCTAATCCATGTCTTAAATCAAGTTAATATCATGCTAAAATTTTGAGTCTGTAAGGAATCCATGATCATTTTATCTATTTATTATCTTGAATCTTATTTGGAGTGTTTAGCTTTAGATTCATAATGTTGGTTTTAAATGTTTATGTATGTGCATTATGATCTATTGGATCTAAATTATGAATTATATTATAAATTTGGATATTTTGTATATAAATTGCATATCATATTCAATAGCTCAAACTTATCATATCATAGTGTGCATCGATAAAAAAACTCATAT
This sequence comes from Torreya grandis, assembly GCA_037957365.1. Taxonomy (NCBI): domain Eukaryota; kingdom Viridiplantae; phylum Streptophyta; class Pinopsida; order Cupressales; family Taxaceae; genus Torreya; species Torreya grandis. The sequence goes on from JARHVA010001621.1 coordinate 238,608, forward strand.
TCACATATCTAAAAATGCAGTTGGAGAAATAGTGGAAGTGATCACTTGTCAAAGCTAGACCTATTTAATTTAGCATGATTTGTAGAAAAATGGAAATAGTTATGAATTGTAGTTAGTTATAAACATTTAGGTGAGAATAAATGATAAATAAAATGGTATTTATCTTGTATCATAGCGTAATATTAACTACCAATTTGAATATGTTTGCATTAACTAATGATTGGTGGAAGTTGACCTACTTGGTAACTTCTAGAGAAAATTGGAAAAATATATAAGGAAGGAACCTTAGAAGGATAAGGATTTGGATTACTATGTAAGAAAATACTACTGAATTATTATGGATAAGTGAGATGTAACAAATCTCTACCTAATTTTTAATAGATCTCCAAGCAAGAAGAATATTTTTTCTTGAGTGAAGAGAGAAATAGTTAGATAGATAGAGATATTTATAAGTACCATCGATCACCTTGTAAACATTTTAATCATAATGTACTAATTAATATACAATATATTTTCATTATTATGATTATTTTCTATGTTCATGGAATGATTTTAAAATGTTTATACTAATACTATAATTACACTGGATGATGTCTTAGTTATTGTAACGATGAATACTTGTGTAAAATAATGTTTCTATTTCATTATTCATTGAATGGTTTCTTACTTACATGTTTTTTTGAAATAGTTTAGATTACAACCTAAGTAATATAATGCATGTGAAGGTATGTGAATGATAAAATTCATGGAAACACAATTGCCAACTAACCCTGAGGCTTCTCAGTTTCCTCTATATGCACCTTAGGTGAACGCATGAGAATAACTCATATGATATTATGAAATATAAATAATAAGTGTTGGTACTAGCATGTGTATTACCAATATCCCCCAATAGAATATACTTATCTCTCCACAACATTATTCAATATTTAATTTATGAATGGGATTAGGAATGGTTCATGTACGTATGTTTTAATTAACTCCCTATAATTATTGAAAATTAAGATTTTACTTGACTTATTATCTTTTATAACTATCAGACTAATCAATTTTGAATCTTTTAGGTGTTATGATGTCACTAACAAACATTTTATCGAATTATGTTTTCAATTTTACCTTTACATTTGGACTAAGGTGGTATGGTTTTTTCCTAAGTGGCTTGGTATCTTTCCTTATGTTAATTTTATTCATTCTTACCTCTTATTTTATCCCATTGATTTTAGTAAAAGGTCTAGGAATAAGAACTCAAAATACCTTAGTAATTACAAATTTTTTCTCTCTCTTCTTCTGCCCAATGATTTCTTATATTTTTTAGCTTTAGGTATCCTTCCACAATGATATTATCCTTTCTCATTTTTAAATATTGGTAATATTATTGTGTCTTATACACTAATATTTCAATCATTTCTCTCTCACCTTATTAAACCTATAGTTATATATTTTTAGGCCTATCTACCTCATCCTCAAACTCCTTAGTCATGTTTTTACCATATGCCCTCGCTTCGTTTATTTTTATTTTTTGGAATTTTTTGTTAAAATTAGATAGTGATTCCTTGAATTTTATTATGATAAACCCAATAGATTTCCAATTTTATATACTCCCAATTCCTATATATTCTATCTATATTGTTGAATAAATATTTTATGGTGTCATTGGGAATGAACAAAAATTCTTTTAATTTATGAAATGTCTTACACACTCTTATATCTGGGTCCCAAAATTGAATGTTTGTCAAAAAATTTATTTAAGATCATTCTTATCTTTATAACTCTCTTCATTTTTGGTGCATAAATCAAGCTCTTGGTAAGGTTTCTAAGGTACAATTAGATAATTTTACCTTGTATTTTATCTATTTTTCCTTTTGTGGTCCAATGACTTTACAATTCAAAATATCCATCTTTTTTGATATATCACATATTAAAGTGAATAATAAAGGTTTTAAAATTTGGGATATTATACTTATGCATTTTTCACCATCTTGTGGAATTTATGGTCAAATTATCATCCATCTCTTTCATTCTCATTTCTCCATGGTGAAACACTTATATAATTTCTTCCATATATTGTTTTATGTTTCTAATGCTACTGAACTTGAGTAATTTTATAAGTGACGCTTTAATGTGGAAAAAAAAATTGATATATAAATAAAAATATATCATTATGGTATTATTTGGGTGGATATGTTTTACTTTCCTCATGTGGATCAATTTATTCTCTATCATTTTTTATTCCCTATATAGCCAAACTTTGATGTATTTGTCTAACTCTATTTTCACCACCTCATTTTATAATACCACATATCCATATTCATTAGGTTCATACATTTTGTTTAGTTTTACTATTTTGTTAATCGTATAAACCCATATAAGTTCATTGTAATGATTTTCATCGTCATCTAGCCATAGTTATTCTAACCATGTTGTCATATTGATCTCTAATGGAATGTGAGAAATTATCTCATTCCATTAAAATTATAATATTTAATTATAAAAGTTAAGAGTGCCATTGAAATTTAAAAACTATTATAAATAAAATAATATAATGTAACCAATATCATATGTGTTGATAGCCTAAAAGTATAATTTTATGTTGATCCCCATGAAGTTGATGGGTACATCATGATGTGCTTCAATGGGTAATTTATGGGTTTCATCTTCCATGGGGATGTTATAGGTTTCTACATGAAACTAAGGTTTCCATAGAAAATCCCATGTATATTAGTGTTAGCACCCAAATATAGTAACGTGTTTTTACTCACTTAACCATTTATTTTAACATCCATAAAAATTATTATTTTCTTCCATTGTTGGATAGATTTGAACAAGTTATTTTTGGGATTGACATTTACTTTCTCCACCCTTTTGACTCAATGATAATAATATTGTTATTACAATATTTTAAAAATTGTGTCAACTATTAAAATAATATTAGATTTTTTACTAATATCAACACTTGTTTTAGATTCTCAATTTATACTTCATCAAAATACACCATTTTTATATCATCCCATTATTAATTTTCTTGAATTATTTTATTACTTTTTTCCACTACTTTATCATGTTATTGATTCCAATTGGTATAATCCCCGACACTATTATAATTAGAGTCTTCATTATACTCAATAAATTTTTCCCTTGTTTTTCCTAGTAGTAACTTTACTATGTTTGGTCACCACCTTTCTTGGTTTGGTTCCTCTATGACTATTGTAGGTAGTTTTTTCCTTACATTCTTCCATTTATTATTTTCACTCCATTAATATATATGAGATATACTCTCTTTAATGTGACCATTCTTATTTTTTATTAATTATGGTATCTTTTACATTCATCCTTACCTCATTACATCTTCCCTTTATCTTGACCAATTTTGGGATTTTATTGACGAGTTTAGTTCTTTTTTTAGGTGTTCCTACTAGCTTATTTGTTTTAGTTTCTCCATTTTTTAATATTGATCCACCTTTTAGAAATAAAATTACTCTTCCACTCCCTTTTCATGAAAAAATACTAATTCTAATTTAGGTTATCCTATGTAATTTCTCATAATATTCCCTAACATGTTATGTTTATGCATATTGGAGGTGGCATATCCTTAACATATCACTGATCATTTCCTTGACATATTTTTTCATTCAATTTTCCTCTATGGTATCCTCCTTATCCACCCCCTTTATAACCTATGTTATTTTTATAATAATGGTTTTATCCCCAGGGTGCCATAGATTAGACAAGGAGAATGTTTTGGTATTTTTGTAGTGATGGTCATCCTATAGAGTAAATTGAAGTAACCCCTATTTGTGGTGGTGATATTTTTTATATTACTACCATTATTCCTCTATAAAATACTTTAAATCTTCCATCACATCATGTCAAATACAATCATGACTGTAATGATAAAATGAACCACATATCATATAGTACATGAGCTAACTTATGGGTGGTTTAACCTCCATTAATAGTAAAATTTAATGGGGGTGTTTATCATAGAGATGATAAATTATAAAATATAGTCTCTCTACATAAATGGGGTGTTGAACTATAGGTGTCATCCTTGGTGGAGTCTATGTCATTCTCATTGCTTTGACCCTTTTTCCAAGTCATGTTTTATACAATATGTTTGGGAGTGTCCCTTTATATATTATATTTTACACCATATTATTTTTATATAAATGTTTCCATTGAGATTAAATATGTGAATTTATTTCATTTAATTTGGATTTATTGATTCAATAATATTTTCATTTTTTCCTATTACAATTTATCCATGTTTTATTTTACATATGAATCTATCTCTCATCCATGATTGTGATTCTAAATTGGAAATAATTTCTAAACCTATTTAAAATGTGGTGAATATATTTCCATACATGAAGGATCTAAAGTAAGGCACAAGTCCATAAATATACCATTCACTCTTTGTTCTCATTTAATGGTTCTTCTAACTTTCATATAATTATTTAAACATTTTATCATATTCATCAACAATCTATATATTTTTGTATCAATTATCCCATATTAATGACAATATAAATAGGGACATATGAAAAATATAAGTCTCATTTGAATGATTTACTTACATATATCCATGATTTATATGACCTAGATTAAACTTTGTATACCACATTAATGCATCATCTCTTAGAGTCCCTAAAAATTCAAAGAGCATTATCCTATCATAGGAAATATTATGAATCCACTACTATGAATCCAATATAAATAAGTGGTCCTATAAATTATTAGTAACTTTTTAAAATAGTGGATATATTCCATCTTATAAGTGGGCTACTTACTACTTGAAATAATACTACTCCAACTACTTGAATTGATTTTAAAAGTCTTAATGCTCAAAATTTTATGTTTATCATCCTTATACTATTTTACTCAAGGTTTTATTATTCAATTTTTCTCTCTTAAACTCTTTATTATAATACTTTTTTCCTAGGACCTTTACTTAGTTATCCAAAAAATATATCTTCTTAATATCTTCATTGAATGTGTTAAAACTATTCTCTACTTCATCTCCTATATGTACCTTTATTCATCTATCAAATGAATTATTTCTTCTAATGAGATGTATCACGAGGAATGTAATTTAGTCCAATATGCTGATATTATTATATAGTATCTTCTAATTAGTGTTTTAAAATGGGTTGTCATTTGATATCTCTTCTTCTTTATCCTCTATCACTACATTATTTTATTCTATATTAATTTTATTAACTTGTATTTATGGTTTCAAATTAACTTTGCTTCATCATCTTTTTATAATTTATCAAAATTATCTTTCACTCTATCATCTATTACTACTCTATCTTGAATTATTATTATATTTTTATATCTGATAGTTTCTCCTTCTACCAAATCTCCTTTTATTATTTCTTCATTATTGGCCTCTATAACTTCCCATTCTTTAATTGTTAGGTCATTTCACTTTTTTTTTGTGTTTTATTCTATCTATATAACTAAATTATCTTCTACCTATTATTTTAAAATACCCATGATAATGGCTCATTTTTCCATGTCTTATCATTCTTCTCCACTATGAGTGGTACTTTTCCCTACCATCAAGGATTCACATCATAGGGTTTTGAATAGTTTTAGTATTCATATTAGTGTGTCCATATCCTATATCCATTATAGAATACCTCTTATGAATTTTTGTGATGTAAAATGTAAAATTTATTATATTATATTTCTCTCCTCATTTATTATGTACCTTCTAACAATATTAATGCTAATTGGTGTGTTTTAATTAGACTAATATTCCCCATATTTACAATGGGAGGGTCTATGCTAGTGGAGGAAAGGTTATGTTATTCCATGGTTTTATTTTAATGAAACATTATTTATTCACGATCCTTACATTTGGTCTCTTTCTTGGCTCCTAATTTATTTCTCTCTTCTTCCATATGCTTCCTTGTTTTTTATTTTTCTATCTTTCCTTAAGTTTTTACTTTTAACTCCTTAAAACTTCTCTCCTAATATGTTTAGATAGTCTATTTCTCTTTTTTAATTCATTTTCTCTCCCTTAAATTTTATTTAATTCCCATTAACCATTTAAATGGTATTTTTTTACAATTAAACTATTTTGAGGATCTCCACTCTTTCCACATGGAATCCCTTAAGTGACTAGATATATAAAGGAACTACTTACCATTATTGGCTAACCCATTATTTAAAAATAGTTTTTAGATAAGGAGTGATACTCTTATTATAAATATTCCTTGTGTATTTTCCAATAATTTGATCATTTTATCATCAAAACTAATCCAAACTTGGAGTTCCCAAATAATCAATAATGAGTCGAGGGTTATCTCGAACCAATATTCAATTATTATAGTCCAAGGTTCATCAATATCCTCAATTATGTTTTTTTATTTGTATTCTAATTTATTT